>SMJT01000064.1:786698-849785 GCA_004349715.1 Crucihimalaya himalaica
CGTTAGAGGACACCTTGTTATTTTCTGAAAAAAAAGAGTTCTTCTGCAACATAGTTTGAGAGAAGAATTCTTGAACCTCTTTGTATTTCTACTCTATTTGATTTTTATATTATGAATATCTATTCTATTCATTGTGTTTGTTGCATTCACCATGTCTGAGTAGATCCCCTGTTAGGATTGGTTACTTAAGGTATTTGATGAATTGTTAGATCTGAATTGATTGTTAGGGAATAATCTATAGAGCTTTTCACCTAGACTTGAGTTTAATGCTGATTTTAGCCTCGCGAACTAAAATCTGACTTTAGGTTGTTGATTGGCAGGAAGTGTGATTGATTTGCCTGATCTAGTGTTTGGTGAGCAAAAGCCCTATTTCGGCAAAGGAATTTTTGGTTTAGGGATTTTGTGAACAATTGAACTTCGAACTTTAACATGCTTGTTTAAATTCTATGAATTTGCAAAAAGGAATTTGGAATTCTAGGTTTAGGCATAGATAGTTTTCGCAACGACAGTTTGGTTTAACTTTACTTCTGTGTTTTCAAGTTTGAAAGCGGAGCTTAATTTATCCTGACAATTAATTTGATTTTGATAATTCTGATATGCCTGGTAGTTTCCCTAAGCCTAGCGTTTTCCTCCATTGATTTTAATATCCTTGATTTACTTGTTTTGTCATTTCTTAATCCATCTATTCTGCTTAGCTTAGTTCTTATTTCTGATTCTATTTGAGTGTCATCTTGAGTCTTTGTGGCTCCGACCCCTAAAATACTATAGCGACTGTCTATAGATACTTTTAGGGTATTAGTTTTGAGCATATCAGGTGTCGATCGATGCTCGACGACTTAGTCGAAATTCTAAACTGAAATCTAATGGCGAAATTAGAGTCCCCGGCAACGGCACCAAAATTTGGTATGCTCAAATATAAACCCTAAACGTACCTAAGCACTAGCTGTAGTATATTTATAGGGGTCGAACCACAAAGACTCAAGATTATCACTCAATAGATTTTAGAATATGAATCAAGCTAAGTAAAATAAATGTAATTGGAAATAGCAAAACAATTTAAAATAGGTAGTAAAATCAATGAGAGGAAAGCGCTAAGCCTAGGGGAATTTGCAGGTAAATCAGAATCTCAAATCAAATAGAATGTCAGGAATATAATAAGCACCGTTCTTGAAATTGAAACACAAATGTAAAATCAACCAACTGTCGCTGCGGAGATTATCTATGTCTAAACCTAGATTTCTAAATATCTTTGCAAATCTTATGAATTCAAACAAGCATTAATGATTAGATTCAATTGTTCACAAAATCCTAAACCAAATTTCTTTGCGAATAGGTCTTTTGCTCACTAAACACTAGTTCAGGAAATTAATCACAATTTTGTGCCAATTAATCAACCTAATATCAGATTCTAGGTCGCGAGGCTAGAATAAGCAATAATCACAAGTCTAGGTGAAGAACTCTATAGATGTTCCTAACAATTCAATCTAACAAGGAATCTACTCAGACATGTACTCAGACATGGTGAATGAAACAAACATCATGAATAAAATAGATTTCATAAAGTAAAATAGAGTAAAGAATACAAAGAGGGTTTAAGGTTCTTCTCCCAAAACTCTGTTGCAAAATCTCTATCTCCGGGTATCAGTTGTTAATCTAAAAGCGGCTGAAAAACCTAATTATGATGCCAAAACACGCTTTGGACTTAATTGCAAAATAAGGAAATCTTCTTGGCCAACTTCGAAGAGGATTTCGCGTTCTCTTTCTTGGCTATCGGTATCGACCGATACCATAAATGGTATCGATCGATAGAGGAATGGTGAGTTACGTTCCTTCCAAATGTCAATGTCGATCGACACACTGTGGTGTTGGTAGATATTGAGCTTCATATCGGCTCCCGAACTGCTTCAGCTCCGAAATGCTCTAATCGTGCCTAATTCCTGAAAAGACTCTAAAAGACTCTAAAAATACTCAAAAGACTCGATAAAAAGGACTTATATCATGGTTAAAAGCGGGTAAAAACCATGATATATCACGCATAAGCGTAAAATCCTAATGCCTAGGACCTTTTGGTGATAAACCTCTAAGTGCAACCGGTAGAAGTTGTTGCATAAGGACGTGGTAATCATGTGATTTGAGTCCTTTTACCTTACAATCCTCTAATGATACCCCTCTCGATATATTTGAGCAGTACCCATCAGGACCTTTAAAGTCATAGAGACTTACAGAAGATTTTTTTCTCTGTCTTTGACAATGACCAAGGTGCTACGGGAAGATATGTTCTTTTTCCTTGGATTGTTGGGTGCAAATCCTTTCTAATACCAATTTCCTGTAGATCTTTGCGAGCATTTAAACCATCCTTTGATCTCTCACAATGCAACAATGTAGAAAAAATGCTTGCAGCCACATTTCTCTCCACATGCATTACATATAAGTTATGCCTTACTAGGAGTGCCTAACCAATAAAAATATAGTAAAACAAAACCATAGTTAACTAAGGAAATCTGGAAACAAATGTATTTTGAATGGCAGTGAAAAATACCTCCCAGTAAGGCAGCTTGAAAAAGATAGATCTTTTCTTCCATCTTGATAACTCCTCCTCATCTACTTGTACCTCTTCTTTTTCCTCTTCCTCTGATTCACTGAATACATCCTCATCATCATAATCTAATCTGATACATTCACTAATTTTTCTCTTCTTTGCAGATTCTTTCAAATTCCCAAAATCATTTTTGAAAATTTTCAAGTTTTGAGAAATTTCATGGCCAGTTATGATTCTTCCCTTTCTCCCATGTTCAGCATTTCCATCAAACCATGCAATTTTTTCCCGATAACTATGTGTTGGAGGCAGACCCTTTCTATGGCACATATACACATGTTTTCTGCTAAACTTTAACCACATACTATCTGTGTTTTTCCCACATAAAGGACAGCCCATTTTACCCTTCACTTTGCAGCCTGCAAGATTTCCATACGCAGAGAAATCACTAATAGTCCAAAGAAGCATTTCCTTAAGAGTAAAAGTATTTTTACTAAAGGCGTCATATGTTAACTCTCCCACGTTCCACAGATGGATCAGATCCTCTATTCGGGGTTCTAAGTATATATCAATGCTATTACCATGTTGTTGTGGACCAAGAATCAACAATGTAAGCATGATGTTTTCCTTCTTCATGCATAGATGAGGAGGTAGATTTTAGCAAAATAACAAAACAGGCTAGTAACTATACTTAGAATTCTTCATGTCGAATGGATTAAATCCATCTGTGAAAAGGCCAAGCCGTATGTTCCTTTCTTCAGCGGCAAAGGAAGGGTATTTGGCATTTGTCATCAGAGCTCTTGTTACTGAAATGCCACATTAATTCCTTGGCCATTTCCTCAGACCTGAACATTCTCTTTAGCTGTGGGATTATTGGAAATTACCGTAATACTTTCTGTGGGACACCTTTCTTTACTTCACCAGTGTGCATGTTAATCTTCCATTGTGAAGCCTTGCATTTTGGACAATTGTTTAGCTTCTTATAATTCTTTCTTAATAGGCAGCATTCATTAACACAAGCATGAATCTTGATATAACCCATATCAAAAGATTTCAAGAATTTCTTCACTTCGTACAAAGATGTGTGAAGCACATTGTCCTCAGGTAACATGTCTGGCAATGTCTCAAGTAGCTCATTGAAACTCTTATCAGACCAGCCATTTTGTGTCTTCAGTCTAAAGTCTAAACAATAAGACAATAGCCGATAACTTGCTATGGTTCACACAATTTGGATATAATGGCGTTTTAACATCTGCCAGCTTGGCAAGAAACTCATCTTCTTTCTTATTTAAACCCTCTGCAATCTCACCTAAGTCAACCTTAGTAGCAAACTCTTCATCCAAATATTCAGCAGCTTTATATAACTCAAAAATTTCTTCATTCCACTGACTTAGTTTGCTTTCACCTTCAGCCCCTGATTTTACTTCTCCATGGTGATACCAATCCTTCTGCATCTTATAAGCCTCATCCATTCTCTTTGTTACTAGATGATCAACTACAACACTGCCTAAGTGACGATCTATGTTACGACAGTGATCAATGCAAGGACAAACTACCACATCAATGTCTCTTATAGCCGCAACCACTTCCCGTACAAAATTTGAAGCCCCTCTCTCATAAGCAGGATCAGCTCTTCAGTGCAGAATTAAAGGGAAAAAGGGAAAAAGTTTAAAGTCTACAAACCCCCATGGAAACCTAACCTACTAAGATTCAATTCAATACCTGCAAAGATGCACCCATCCCTTGTCCACCATTATATGTTCTAACTTTAGTAAAAACCTTTAGTACAACAATTCAAACCCATAAGCACCATATCAGAGTATTCCAAATCAGACGATTACTCATTCACATAATACTAACGGGAAAAATGTCAAAAAAAACTTGAACTACCAAAAAGTCGACGTTTTAATCCTCAACTTCCAAAATGTCATTTATATATCCAAGTTTAGGTTGACTTGTTCTAATATTAAGTAACTTACGTTGACTCGGCCATAAAAGGCATGCCGTTAAATCAAAAATTTACGGCGTTAAATGTCTGTTAATATTCGTTACAGATTCCGTTAAACCTTAAAACGACGTCGTTTTGATTTTTAAAAAATAGTGAAACATCCAGACTCGAACCTCTTACCTTTAGATTAAACAGCATATACACCACCAATTGAGCTGAGGCATTTTTATTGTTTAATATTAAACATATATACTTATATACATTATCATAAAATCCCCAAATCAATCCGCCACCAACGTCCCTTCTTCACTCCGGCGAGTTAAAGCCACCGTCGGTAAGGTCTCCGACGATGGTTGCAATCAAAGCTCCTTTCCCATTCCAACTTTGATATTCGATGCAACCGCCCATCTCTCTCACTTCCTCCACGTCTCCCTGACTCTCTCCATTCCTTCACCGTCGTCTCATCCTTCCTCCGCCGCCTCGTTAACCTCCTAGACCTCTCTGTCTCCTTTGTCCCTGTATCAACCTCTGTCCTCTTCGTTATCCTCGAAAATATGCACAAGATCGTCTCTTTGATAATCTCTCAGTCAAATCTCTTCGAAAACATCCCTAAATCGCTCCACTCCAATCTCACATTCATCTATTATCATCCAACTTCGATGCAAGCATCTTAACAGAGCTGTAAGGGAAGTCGGATAAGACGGAGAAGAATTCTTGTCCAACGGCTCCGGTAACGCCAACGACGGCGAGAGAAGGCAGAGACTTTACTGACGGAGATGACGACGAAAGGTGCGGCGGCGGCGGAACGAGGTGGAGGAAGGGACAATGGGGGCGTAGAAGTGCAAACCCTAATATTTTGATTTGGGGATTTTATGATAATGTATATAAGTATATATGTTTAAAATTAAACAATAAAAATGCCTCAGCTCAATTGGTAGTGTATATGCTGTTTAATCTAAAGGTAAGAGGTTCGAGTCTGGATGTTTCACTATTTTTTAAAAATCAAAACGACGTCGTTTTAAGATTTAACGGAATCTGTAACGAATATTAACAGACATTTAACGCCGTAAATTTTGATTTAACGGCATGCCTTTTATGGCCGAGTCAATATAAGTTACCTAATATTAGAACAAGTCAACCTAAACTTGGATATATAAATGACATTTTGGAAGTTGAGGATTAAAACGTCGACTTTTTGGTAGTTCAGGTTTTTTTTGACATTTTTCCCTAATACTAACCAATAAATTATAATCAGACAATAATTCAATGTCAAACCAACTAACCAATAACTCAATCTAAATGAAATTTTTTAAATCAAGGTCAAAGAATAACACAATCTTAATTTCAGACAATACATCAATCTAAGAAAATAATTCAAACTCAATTTCACAGGATAAAACAATATCACACGATAACTCAAGACAAATTCAAATTTCAGATTTATCTAAGACCATATAAGAAAGTAATGTCAAACACATATCAACATGCCTGAAACCAAAGCATAAACAATAAATAAACTTAAGCACAGTAATTTATTGGTTAAATCAATCGTAATTAAACCACAAACATAAGAATCCTAGCTACAAAAATGTACTCATATAAATTTGGATAGATGTGACTAACCTGCAGTCGTATGATCACAGCAAAATAAAGGCTAAGGTCTCCCCATCATCGCAATTAGCAGCACTTGCAAAACAATAACATAATCAATATCAATTTAGACATAACATGAAGCATTGAAACATGACAACATAATAGAAATTGAACTTCTGAGATGACAATAAAATCAAGAGCAGTGTGTCTAATTCAATGTTTAATAAAGTTTTAAGGATAAGTTACATCTACAATCCAAAAAAATCCAATCTTGACACCAAAAATGTTCATTCTCTACATCCAGTCACATATAAACCAAATCCCACTAACCCTAATATGATAATGGTTCCACATTCTCTAAGAACAGAGGCATGCAAAAAAAAAATAACAAATGTAGATGTGTAGAAAATCTAAGCTTTCTAACAGAGGCATCCCTATCAACCCTAGCTAAAATGGAAACTTTCTAAATCAAATTTCACTAACCCTAATATGATAATCGTTCCACAATCGTAAAGAACATAGGCAAATGTGAGTAAACAGATGTGTAGAAATCAAACCGTAGCTAAAATCGAATAGAGGCATCCCTATCAACCCTAGCTAAAATCAAAGCTTTCTAAAACTGCAATCAAACAAAAATTGGTTGAAAGGATATTAAGCTCGAAGGTAAGGAATGAGTGTGTGGAAGAAATAAATAAAAAATAAGAACGACATGTCTTCGATTTCAGCTCAATGTCGACAGAGATGGACGAAATAGGGGTCTGCGAGAGAGTTAGTGGTTGCGGCGAGCTTCAATTGCAGCGACGGTGAGCTTCAATGGCGGCGAGGTTCAATGGCGTCGAGCTTCTGAGATGTTTCGGTTTCTAGGTTTTTCGATAACTCATAGAGAAAGGGAAAAAATAATTTTGGATTAAGTGTTTAGGTTAATTGTCGGCGGAAAAAGTGATTTTAGCTTCCCGCTTAGTAAAATTCTATAATAGCGTTGAATAAATGCTATCATATAATTACCAAAATTACAAACTCATCTTTAATAGCAGTTTGGCAAACCTTGCTATTACAATGTGCTATCAATGTAGACTGTTTTTGATGTGATCCTAGATAGGATCAAGTCCCTGAACGTCTCCAAGAGGTTGTGCAAATGTCAGCAAATCGAAAGTGGATGCGGAAGTGAAGAAATATTGATTTGTGAACTTGAAACGGATGCTTTCGAGAACTTGTGTGGAATGAGGGATACTTCTCAAGGATGGTGGAAGATCCTTGGACTATCAGCTTGCTCGGTATGAATGATGAAGACCAGACATGTTGAGCAAGAGGTGAAACAAAGTGAAACTTCTAAAGGGGTGTGGAGAAACCCTTAGACTTTCGGCTTTTGAAGGAAATGGGAATAGATCCAAATTTCGGATTCAAGAGATGATCAAACAAGATTGAAAAGAGATGATTGATATTAAAATGTTTGATGATCTAGAAAAGAGATACAAGAGAGTACATATAGTATCTAGGAGGTGCATATGAGTAGACAAAGACTCCTAGGAAACCTCCAAGACATTTTACGAGAAAACTAGGAAATTACAAAAACATTAAGAAAGAAGACTAAACCTTAAAACTTAAACTTAAATGTTTAAATGACGTGATTAGATAGGATGGAATGGGGCTTGGTTCATCAAGAGGCTTTGGTAAAGTACCTTGGGGTTGCCTCATTAAAAACCTCTCTTAGAAAACCCATTGGGACAAAACTAAGAGGAGGGAAAAAGAGTGCAATCCAAGGCACCTCTCTTGATGAGGTTTAGGTGGCTTGAATCACAACCAATGTGGATGGATTAGCACACACTAAACTGGCCTGGATGGTGTTGAGAAGGTGTTGTAGTGTTGTCTTAAGTTTGGCTTGCTTCATTGGCGATTTACAAGCTTTCTTCTTCATCTTCCTCGGATTCTTGGTGCTCTGTAGCTTCTTCCGTAGCTTTTCCTTGCTCAAATACAAGCTGCTCCTTTGGTTTAGGTTCCTTGCTGGTCATTCTCACATCAGTTTTTGTAGTGACTTATCACCAGTTTTCAGTTTCATTTTCTTTTCCACCGCATTCGTCCTCTACCTAATATTCTAGCTTTGGGATTGGGTAATTACTTCTATTCATCGGGCTCTACTATTAAGGGTCCTTCAGATGTCCATGGCCCATATAGCGTAGTCTTTTTTAGGTGTTGCTAATGTTGTGAAATCTAGATTTTGCAGTTAATGTGGCATATGGTAATTGGTTAAAGGAAAACTTTTATTTAGCTTTGAATTTCCTGCTATGTTTGATATTTGTGGTAACATACCTTCTCCATCATAATATCAGTCATAGTATCCAGAACTATGGGTTTGCTGACATGTCTTTTATAGGATAATCAGATCTTCAGATGCGATACGATGTTACTGCTTGGGCCTATTGGTCTTGAATTTTACCCGTGAGTTGGCCATGTGTAATCTACCATGTACTTTGTCCTAAGTTAATTTATTTTTGGTAAATACCAGACCTCCTAACATCTGTCATATTGGCTTGTTCCTTTCTAGTTTCTAGTTAGGATCTCTAAATGTATCTCTTTAAATTTTCTCATTTGTTTTCTTTTTATGAAGCTTGGTACTTCAGTTGACAGGAGGTTTCCATTCTTTATTCTCCTAGTTTTATCCTTCGTTATACTATAGTCTTAGACATTAAAAATTTCTTAGTTATGATTTTGTAATGTTTTTTTTTTTAATCATGATTTTGTAATGTTGTTTGTATCAGATGATTTGGAATTTTAATGAAATATCTTTTACAATTTCATATCTATTTATTTTTATATAAATCCAATACAACATTAAAAAAAATTCTACAAAATATATAATAGCCCTAATTATCCGTCATTATAAATAATACTACGGCAAATAAAAATTGCTATTATAAAATATAAAATAGCATAATTAATAAGTTATTATAAAAATTATTACAGAAACTAATTTGTGCTATCGTAGAGTGGAAAAATTAACGTTATTGTAGGGGAGGGGTCTAAGATGGCTCTGCATGTCCTAGCGTTTATGAAAACGCCTTAAAGATATATTATAGCACTAATCGAATGCTAATAATGTGGATATTTGTTGTAGTGATTTGCGGTTTCTAGCGTTATTTAGCGTTTTGAACGACTGGTTTAGCGGTTGAAAATGAGTATTTTTGCGGGAGGTTGACGACTTGTTGACCAGCGAGTGCATCAGCGATTAAATAAAAAATAAACAAAAGAAATATAATATATTACTATAAAAAGGTATAAAACACACAAAATTATATTATTATGATAAAATATAAAAATTGAACATAATTCATAATTTAAAATCATAATTAAAGTATTAAAGAATTATTCAAAACCAATAATTTTTATAGCTAAATTCTTACTATTTTATGTATTTGGTTATTTTTGAAGTTCACTTAGAAGGCATAATTTTAACGGAAGAAAACAAAATTGAGAAAATAGGGTTACGAAAAATTAATTAGGGTTTGAAAACAGAGAACTTAATACAAAGAGATATATATTATTATTTAGGGTTATATATATATATATATATAATATTTTTAACTCCATCTAAGGTTTTCTTTTGTTTATTCTTTAATTACCCAACGGCCAACGCCTGAAACCGCAAACGCTTGCAGAAAGTACCTTTTGAAATCTGGCGATTTAGACTGGTTCAGAGTGATTTTCTTGATTATTTTCAATCGCTAACAATCACTACCATCCGTAAACGCTGCATTTGCGGGTGATAGCGAGACAATCATATAATGTAAATGTTACCAAGAAATGAGAGAAATTTCCATCTCATCGAACGAATTTAAGGTGTGCGGAATATTGTCATTAATTAACCACAATAATTAAGCTATGGATTGCATAGGTGATGAATGTTGTTAATGAAAGGAATTCCCACATCATCGGTAGTTAGAGAATTAATGACATAATATATAAAGGGTTATGGCCAATTCACTCATTGTCTATTGGTTTTGAGTTAGAAGTCATAATATTCATTAACTTAACATGGTAGCAGAGCCACTCGGTTGTTGGGCCACCCCGTGGACCCACAATTGCCCATGCTTCAGAAGTTCATGCCTAAGCGTGAGGGAGGGTGTTAAGGAAACAAAGTTCCACAACAGTAGTTGGAGAATTAATGACATAATATATAAAGGGTTAGAGCCAATCCACTCATTGCTAATTGGTTTTGAGTTGGAAGCCCATCATATATATGCCCATTTATCATAAATTTTTTCGTTTAATAACATTAAAGAGATCACTTCACCCAGACTGTCACTGGATGAGAGATCGTAGGGTGAGATCATCTTGTGTTTTGGTGCTGCAGTCGTGATGTCATAGTGTGTGGCGGAGCAAAACCATGAAAATAAAACTAGGGCAAAACGACGGCTTTGTTTTGTGAATAAAACAGAAGCAACATCGAGTTTTCGAAGAAAGAGCACGACTAGAAATAAATCTTGTTCAAGATCAATACAAGATGCATGAAATAGAATAAGAAGACAACTAAGCAATCAAGGAATCAAAGAAGAATTTTAGATCTAAGCTCTGATACCAAGACTTCTTTCCAAACATCATCTTGCATTGCTTCAAGAAATGAATGTGGATCACCATGTGTAGTGATAGATGCCAAGAAGCTGCGATGACTAGGATAAATATTTTCACAAGATAGAAAATCAGAAAGTGGATAAACCGAACTTGAAGACGACTGAAGAACCGGTGATTTGAGGAGAGAGGAGAAGAAAAATTGTATGAGACTATACTAACAACATAATCATGTAGTTTGACGGAAGAAAGTTTTGGTCTTTGACCACGCCCCATTGGTGGATGTGAAGGCTCAGAACTAGAAACAACTAAAGGCTTGGATAGGACAATTTGTGTTGGTTAAACGGGATCAGTTTCAACAGAAGGTAGCAAATCGATCAGTTGATTATTGGACCGGTCGGTCTCTACAGTAGAAGGCAGATCGATCGGGTGATCAGTGGACTAGTCGATCTCCTTAAAGGGGATAATTATTTGCTTTGGTCTAGAACCCCAAAACTGCTATGTGCAACAGTGGTCTATGGAACCACATTACTGGCATCCAAAACGAGTCTCCAAATAACCAGGATCAAGGAAAAAATGTTGTAGTTTAAGGGTCTAATTCTATCATCTCCGAAACCACGAGTACTAAAGATCCGAGATGGTTTCAGGAATATCAAATGGTGCTTTCTATTCTTCAAGGCTCTCTGAAGTATTATATCATTGCTGCTTACTCATATTCTGAAACAGCAGAGGATCTATGGGACACCCTTATAGAAATTTTTCAAATCTCAGTTGCATCTATGAAGTTAAGAAGGCGTTGAACTCTCTTCAACAAGAGGAGAAATCATTAACAAACCACTTTGGTAAGTTTAGATCTTTGTGGGCATAATTGGAGTCTTTTTGTCCTCCAAGAACAGATCCTGCAACTCTCAATGAAATGCGTGAACAAGACCAAGTGTTTGGGCTTCTTTTCACTATCAAAGGCTCATTCAATGGTCTCATACGTCATATTCTCAAATCTGAAAAACTTCCTAGCCTAAACGATGTGTGTATGAAAATTAAGAAAGAAGAAGGTTCTGTTAGTTTATTTGGACAGAAGAGTGATTTTGCTCTTACAAACCAAGTTGTTTCCCAAAGAAGTGACCATAGTAAGATTGTTTGCGTCAACTTGAGAAAAGAGGTCACACCAAGTACCAGTGCTGAATTCTCCATCCACATATAAAACCATCAAAGGTTAGAGATGCATCTGTTGGTAAGGTTATGTCTGTATATGTTGGTAAAGCTATGTCTGTATCTATTATTGAAGATGATCTGGTCAAGAAATCAGATCTTGAATCTCTCATCAAGAGTATTGCTACCTTAAAAGAATCTGGTAAAGCTTTACTTACTCTTAAACATCAAAAACCTATTATTGTTGATTATGGTGCATCTCATCATATGATTAATGATACAAATCTTATTCATAATGTTGAACTTGCTATTGGATATGTGATTATTTCAGATGGTAACAAAATGCTTGTTAAAGGAATAGGAAACCCGAAATTATTCAACAAAGCTTGTAGGGCTTTCTATATGCCTGAATTTACTTCTAATCTTTTATCTGTCCAAAAGGCAACAAAAGACTTTGATTGCTTGCTTGATTATTTTCAGTTCTAATGATCTTTGGTTTCAGGTTATTAAGACTGGAAAGCCTATAGGAAAATGATCTACAAAGAATGGTCTAATATGTTCTTAACAATCTAAACTCAACCTCTGTTCGTGTTGTTACTAATAATGGAATTTGGCATGCTAGTCTATGACATCGTCACACTAAAGCTCTCAAGATTCTTTTTCGTAGTACATCTTTTGAGATTGATAAGTGTGAAACATGTAACGCATTGTAAAACTATTTTTTCTGAGAATTGTTTTGATCTTATTCATTTTGATGTTTAGACTGCTTGTTATGTAACAAGGGATCAGTACAAGTATTGATGAAAAATCCATATACACGTGGCTAACTCTATTACCTTCAAAAGGTCCTGTTTTTGAGACTTTCTCAAACTTGTACAACTATGTTTCTACTCAGTATAATGCTAAGATCAAGATTCTGCGAACTGATAATGGAGGTGAATACACCATCAATGTGTTCAAAACCTTCATATCCAAACAAGGAATTGTGGATCAGACATCTTGTCCTTATACTCCTCAATAAATTGTTGTTGATGAGCGCAAGAATCTTCATCTTATGGAGGTTGTTTAAACTATGATGTTCAACAAAAATGTTCCAAAACATTATTGGGTGATGCAGTTATGACTGCTTGTTATCTCATTAATCATCTCCCAACTAAATGTCTCAAGGACATTTCTCCCTATGAGGTACTAAACAAAATTAAACCTTCTGTTGATTTTATGAAAGTATTTGGTTGTGTTTGCTTCCAGGATGAGAGGAGCAAGCTTCATCCTAAGAGTATCAAATTTATTTTTATTGGATATTTTACAAATCCATAAACAAAGAAAATCTTTGTCTCTCAAATATCAAATTTGATGAAGAAAAATAGTTTTATGAAGAAAAAGATTTGAGTTCTTCAGGTTCTGACTTTGCCTCTCGCCTAACACATCTCCTTTAGAACTTCAACTTGCCAAAGGAAAATAGAAGATGTCCAGCTATCCCCTATAAAATATATCTAGTCATTCCCTATAGAAGCTGTCCAGGCATCTCCTACAGAAGTTGTCCATGCATCTCCTACAGAAGTTGTCCATCAATGCCTTTTCTGAAAAAAAACCTGAAAATGGTAAATATAATGAATCTGCTCCCGACAGCACCAAATCAAGGGATCCATTTTCCAACTCGACCAATTGAGTCCC
This sequence comes from Crucihimalaya himalaica, assembly GCA_004349715.1. NCBI lineage: Eukaryota > Viridiplantae > Streptophyta > Magnoliopsida > Brassicales > Brassicaceae > Crucihimalaya > Crucihimalaya himalaica. The sequence continues at coordinate 800,162 of SMJT01000064.1, forward strand.
CATTGATCTTGATGTATCCTCAAACGATTCAAACACTCAAGAAGACCAACAAATTTCAAATGACTTAGAGACTCACGAAATCACTGAGGAGGAGTCTGATGCATGTGATGAAGCCAAAACATGGAGACAACCATTCATGAAGATGATTCACTTCATCCATTTCGAAGAAGTTCCAGAATCAAGAAACATCCTTCTAATTGGGTTAAAACAAGGGGTTACTATAATAATCTTGCTAATAACGTTTTATATCCTATTCGTGCTTATTGTTTTTTGGCTAATTCTCAAGAAAATCATCAAGCTTTTCTTAGCAAAATTAACCAGGTTGTTATACCTTAGACTTATGATGAACCAAACGAGTAGTGAGGTGTGGACTGAAGCAGTAAACAAAGAAGATGGAGCCATGAAGAGGAATAACATGTGGGATGGTGTTCATCTCCCCTAAGGAAATAAACTAGTTGGTTCCAAGGGGGGTTTCCAAATAAAATACTACAACAATGGTGAAATAGAGAGGCACAAAACTCGTTTGGTGCAAAAGGCTTCACTCAAACATATGGAGAAGATTACAAAGATATTTTTGCTCATGTTGCAACACTCCATACTATTCATGTTGTTTTTTCACTTGCTACTAATATTTATTTGGATTTGTGGTAGATGGCTATGAAAAATGCTTTCATTCAAGGATAACCCGAATAAGAAGTCTATGTGAAGTCACCCTCTAGTATTGAAGCAGTCAAGTTTCTCATGCTAAAGAAAGCAATCTACTGTCTGAAGCAATCACCACAAGCTTGGTACCACAAACTAAGCAAAACACTCATTGAAAATAGATTTAAGAGGTCAAAAGCTGATCATTCGCTTTTTACAATTCAAGGAGAATCATGTATTGTCGTTTTCTTGATTTATGTTGATGATATCATTATTTTGGGAAATGACAAAGAAGGTATTCAAAATATCAAGTCCTCCCTCAAATTTGCTTTCGATATAAAAGATTTAAGTAAATTAAAGTACTTTCTTGGCATCGAAATATGTCTTTTGATGAAGGGATATTTATGTCTCAAAGGAAGTACACATTTGATCTTCTTAGTGAAATAGGAAAGCTTGGAGAAAAACCAACAAATACGCTTATTGAAGATATGTACAAAGATTCTTGTGAGGGTGAACCTTTTGACAACACTAGTAAATACCAACGAATTGTGGTTAAGCTCGTTTATCTCACAATTACTCGTCAAGACTTATGTTTTGTTGTGAATCAAATAAGCCAACATATGCAAGCTCCCACCATCTACCACTGGATATGGTGGAAAAGATTCTCAAATACCTAAAGGAAACTCCAGGCAAGGGCATTTGGATGCAGAAGAATGGCCACACTGAGATTGTAAGCTACTGTGATGCGGATTGGACTGGAGACAAGAGAGACAGGAAATCAACAAGAGGATTTTGCACCTTTTTGGGAGGAACCTGGTCACTTAGAGAAGCAAGAAGCAGAAGGCGGTGTTATTGTCTAGTGCTGAAGCAGAATATCGTTCTATGACTGACATTATGGATGAGCTCATTTGACTGAAGGCATTACTATTAGATCTTGGAGTCAAGACCACTCAACCTATCATCATGCATTGTGATAATCAGGCTGCTATTCACAATGCTTCCAACTATGTGTTTCATGAGTGCACTAAACACATTGAAGTTGACTGCCATCATATTCGTGAGAATGTTGAACTTTAGGATTATCTCTTCTGCTTATACTAAGAGTTCTGATCAACTCGCGGATATCTTCACCACGACAGCAAATTTAAAGGTGTGTAATCAACTTCATTCAAGGTAAGCTTGGCTTAGTTGATCTTCACAAGCATGTAATATGGTCGTTACACTCTTTTTCCCATGACCATAGTTTTTTCCATTGGGGTTTCCTAGTAAAGTTTTTAATGAGGCATCTACATTCTAGGCAAGCTTTTCTTTAGCCAAGCTTGAGGGAGAATGTTGGAATGAAGTAATAGAGTTGTTGTTATCTCGGAGCGATTACAGTTCAAATTTTTCAACTCATTTATTGAAACAGTTATCTTTCCTCTATGCATGAACGATGAATTGATGTCTCATTCTCTCTTTCATGCATCCATTCTCATTTATGTAATCCTAACATCTATTTTTCTTTCTAGCTTATATATATTATATCTCCTTGTATATTTGAGAAATAATATATAATTTCTCTCTATTCTCTGTATTCTTTTTTATTCTCTCTTATACACTTTCGCATAGATAACTATAATAACACGAGATTGGATGCTAGCTATGGTTTCTCACTTGAAGACGAGATTCTATTTCTTCAACCACATAGTCCACTTGGTATTGGGTAGCCGCTATTTTACACCAAATATTTTTGTTCTTCGAATAACTACACAATCTTTTTAGCTAAATTACTACTCTTCCAATTGAACAAAATAATTACGATTGTTAAACCAAATTTAACTTCCGATCCACTTTTACTATTCCGTGTTTTGAAGCCAAAACTTATGGTTTCCACATTTTCCTACATGAACTTTTTGGCCTCTTTAAATATCATCATAAGAAAATTTATTCTTTACAAAACTACACCAATATTTATTTTTATCTAAAATCATACGCATCCAATTGAACGGTGAGTAAACCGGTAAACACTTGAAACATTTTAACTTTATTCGAATTTAACCCAATTTTGACCCATATTCTTTGTTTTCACTTATTTTAGCCCTAACGGATCCGAGCTTGATAAAAACCTTTCAAAATCAGATTAAATTTGGTTAGAATTTGGGTAAAGTCAAACCGTGTTAAGTGTCTAAAGTTTTGTTGATTGGTTCGATTGGAGACGTAAGATTTTAGATAAAAATAAAATTTTGTGTAATATTGTAAAGAATAAACTTTTTTAATGACTTTTAAATTGGCTAAAAATTTGTGTAGAGAAAGTGAGAAACCAATAAGTAAAAGGGAGAATATAGCGGCATTCTTTTCTTGTCAGATTTTCAGTTTCAATCCTGATCAGGCCAAACGCGCAATAGTAAACGAAGATTACCAGTTAAATCTGGTTTATAAATCATAAGTATCTGTTGTTAGATCACATGCCTAACAAAGTAGAAATGGAGGTTAGAAAAAAAAAAAAAAGGGATTAAGGAGAAGATAAAAGGAATAAGAGAAGAGAAGTTGTTGATGATTATGTTTTTCTTTGATGAGTAAACCCTAAATGGGATTTCTCTAAAATATAGATATCTAGATTTTTCGCATAAGTAAAACGACAAGACAAACATAAAATAACATCGTAAGCTTAATATATGAGTAAAGCTAAACCCTATGTTTCATTCAGAGGTTCTTCTTCTTCTTCTCACACTTAGCCATTATCTACTTCCTTCTTCTTTCCCCATTGATGAGCTATCCTTCCTTTAGTTATCAGCTTCTTTCTCACGAATGCCACAAAGACTCTTAACCTATCAATACTTCCCCGCAGAAGATTGACCTTGTCCTCAAGGTCAGAGTCAAAAGAATTGCTTCTACAGAGTAGACAATGGTTTCTTAAGTAGATTTCAATGATGGCAATCCTTTCCATTGTACCAAAACCTCTGTTTTTGTTCCTGTCTCAGACCTGCGGTGTCCAGCAGTGTTTCTGGTTTAGTGGCCCATTCCAAGGTAGGTCTGAGGATGGGAGGCAGATCCTAGGGTGCGGAGGTTGGCACTGCCGCTTACAATTGGGAAACATGGACGACTAGATGAATGTTGTTGTGTGAAGGCAATTCCAACTTGTAAAAAACACTGCTTATTCTCTTTGAGATCTTGTATGGTCCAAAATACCTTTGCGCCAACTTATTATTTTTCCTTTGAACCAATGAGCCTTGTTGAAACGGCCTTAACTTCAAGTATACCCACTCTCCTTATTCAAACTCCACCATAGACATGTGCTTATTGGCTTGTTTTTTGCATTCTATTTTGAGCCATCTCCAAACACTCCCTTAATTCAACCAACAAACCATCCATATATATATGTCCCTCAACAACTCCTCTAAACTTGCATTAGCAGTAGGAGTGTCTTAATAACGCAACAAATTAGGAGGATCCCTTCTAACTTAGGAGCATTCTTAATGGATGAATGATAGGAGGGTTTATACCAATACTATATGGAATTGAATCCTCTTGATACTGGCAGCCCCTCTACAAAATCTAACCTTACATCTGCCATACATGTTGTGAAATTGGTAAAGAAGAAAGCATACCAGCATGGGAAATATTTGCATATTTATTCACTTGACAAACCTGACATTTAGTGATGAACTGGACCACATCTTTCCTCATACCTCAGCCAAGTGACCTCATGTGCCAACCTTGTATACGTTTTAAGTGCTCCCTCGTGATCTCTCTACACTAGAGTGAAACTGATCTAATTATTTGGGAATGAAGGGAGATCCCACTGGTACCACCACACCCATTCTTATACAGAAACCCTCTCTCCAAACTGTTACCCGATGTTGTTACTTTGCACCTTTCTAACCCTTCCAATATTGGACCCAACTCTCCATCAACCTTGATTTGGTTCCTTAAGTAATCCATATCCATATTTAATTGAGCCACAAGGGAGAGTTTAGAGAATGCCTTTATTTGATACCTCCTTGACAAAGAGTCTGCAGCCCTATTCTCAAATCCTAGCTTATATTCGATTTGATAAGAAAACCTTATTAACTTAGCTGACAATTTTTGTTCCGCGGAAACTGCCTTCTGGTGAAGTAAGTGCCTCAAGATTTTCTTTGATCTTTCTTGATCAGAAGCTCTTTCTGATATGGTGGTGCTTCCATTTTATTGTGTTGGTTGTCGCATTTCAAACGCTAGTGAGAGTAAGATCCTTCACGATGAGCTCGTTTAGATCATGTCACTAGTATTGTTGGAGGTTAAAACTAGACAGCGAAAACTAGACTAAAAAACTCTAGTGGTGTCGAGTCTCGGGCGTTACCATAGATCTGGTTTCTGAGAATGGCGTTGACAGCTTCCTTTAGTCTGCAATATTCTTCTCTTCTCCAAGGCTGTCACTGGTGGTGTTTCTGGGTTTGGTAATTCGAGTTTCGGTGAGGTTGTTATTGGATCTGAAACGACAGTTGCAACGGGTAAGGGAGCCCTTGCAACTCTCAACAAAAGCACCAGTTTGTTAGATCACATGCCTAACAAAGTAAAAATGAAGGTTAGAAGAGAAGAATACAGAGATTTAATGAGAAGAGAGAAGAAGATAAGAGAAGAGAACTTGTTGATAATTATACTTTTCGTTGATGAGTAAACCATAGATAGACAACAACGACAATTACAAACTATGTTTTTCTGCTAAACACATGTGGAAACAGCTATGTCATCAAATGAAAACAACGAGCCAGTATCATCTTGTCTGGTTCATTCAAGGCGTTCCAATATATTCATTTATAACTTGAATTGCCTTCAAAGACCGCTTATAAACTTAAACTAATCATCGTACTCGTAGATGAGGAATTTGCAGTCTTGTCTTTCGTGTGGTCAACACGGCGAGATAATTATAGTCCATTTAAATTTTGTTTTTCCTACGATTTTACGGTGTGGTCTTATATTAGTCACTCACTGTTGGGTTCCGCTCTCGCGTGAATGGGATCGGATGACACGATCTACTACCTCACCAATCACAACTTCGACCGACTGAATTTAGTTCTAGTACAATTGGCTTCACATTTTGCGTCAAAGGAACGCGAGGAAACACCAACAAGGCAATCTCTTTGTTTCTCACATGACCATGTTTATTGAGAGAGCAATTCGTAATCGTGTCGTCGCTCTTAACTATCATGGAACTCACGCACTTGAAAGTCTTCTTCGCCGATGGTTTCGAGAACAAGGTTTTAGATAATACTATCGACTACTCATTTTTACCCTTAATAAATAAAACTAATCATAATTAAAAAATCTCAAAATCAGATTCTTCTTCCTCTCCTCTCCTCCGACAAAGCCACACGCCGGCAACGCCTTCTCAATCTCACACACTGGTTTCTTCTCCTCTTCCTCTTGCATAGGTGAGTTTATTTTGCTTGTTTTTTATTTGGAGATTTTGGGATTTGGAAATTTGAGGATTTTTGTAAACGTTAGGGATTTGATACATGATTTAGCTTGTTTGTATGCATATTTTGTCTGTAACAATGTTAAATGGGGCGCTTGAGTAAGAATGTGCATCGGTCATTTGTTGATTTCAGGTGTTGAATTAGAATTCCGAATGCAAAAAAAAAAATCACAAATATACATATATAGGACAAATGGTACACGTAATATAACTTCGAGATATTATAAAATTTGGTATATGTAGTATAACTATTAGACAATAGAACAAGTGATACACATAGTATTATTGTGGCTAATTGGATATTTCATAATTGTGTCTTATTTTTTCTAGGAGACCTGCGATGATGAAAAATATTCAAACAAACGTACATTTGACTATGTAGGGTACTATTCAGAAAATCATCGATGGATTTCAATTCCAACTATATACAATTAAGAATATGTCTGTATTTTATTTACCTTTAATATTTTTGAAATCTCTACATTTTATTCATTATGATTCAAAAATGTCTCGTATCAAAAAATTAGGTATTATTTTATTGTAATAAAAATTTATTTAATTAAAAATCAGGTTATTTTATTATAATAATTAATATTATGTATTTAGTTTATTTAAACTAATATTTAATTATTAAATTAGTATTCAAGTTTGTTTGAGCTATTAAAAATCTCAAATGAAGGCTTATAAGGATTCAACATTCGTTTTGAACTTAAAAACAAAAGTTCCATTCACTACTAAATATATATCATACATATTATTGTTTTCACTTAAACCACCCCTTATAGTATAAGGATTACTTACTATGTCGTCACCCTATTTTGATACAAAAGATGTGACCTATGATTTCTTGAATACTTTTTTTATGAAACCCTCATGAATGCTTACTAATACTCCCTCTGTTTCATTTTAAATGTAGTTTAAAAAAAAAAATTTGTTGCAAAATAAGTGTTGTTCTCATTTTCCAAGATAAAAATTGCTACTATTTTATTTTTTTACCCTTATATTATCCAATTAATGTTAGTCAAAGACTTGGTAAAGATTGAAATAAATGATAGAAGATGAGGTTATAAAGGGTATTTTATTTGATGCCTTAATTAGTGTGCAAAATCCTTAAACTACATATAAAATGAAACAGAGGGAGTAGTGAAAACTCATGTATCCAATTAGAAAATTATAATGTATATCCAGACCAACTACAAATACACAAAAATCGACAAAATACAACTATGAAGACAAACTTCCAACTGTACATTTGGAGACAACTATGTGTAAGTCCCGCCGCCAAAGATACACTTTATCACACGTGGAATCCTAATTATTACCATCTAGCCAAAAAAGTACACGCCGTAACAACACATGAAATTATTTTAATAATGATTAAAAGAAATGAACATATTTAAATATTATTTTCTCCTTTTTCCCTCATTTTCCCCATTTTCTCCTAATTTTTCTATTTTTCGCTAATTTATGGGTTTACTAGTCGTTCTAAATTGTACCTAATAAACCTAGGTGTACCAAATCGGTAGTATGTGATTCAATTATACCTAATAAACCGAGTTGTACCAAATCGGTGCATATTGACGACGTTTCGGTTCCTTCATAATGACGACGTTTCACAAAATAATGTTTCTTCATAATGGCGAAGTTATAAATTAGAAGAGGAAGAGTCATCTAAATCCAAGAAGAAAAGTCATCCAAATCCAAGAAGAAGAGACAATAAAACTCTTTCAAGATGGCGAGTCATCCAAATCCAAGAGGGTGAGACACTCTTCTTTCATGACAATTTTAGATCTTCCTCAAGAACTTCTCACCACCATTTTGTTGATCGTGTCTCAAAACAAACTCCGTGATATGGTAATGGTGAAAACAACTTGAATATTTTCGGGCAATAGTTGAAGATTTGGTTTTTTTGAGGTCTATTGATTGTTTTCTTATGCTTCCTCCCTGGAACTTCATTCATGAACAAGATAGGTTCAGTGTATATTGTTTTAAAAACAATAATCCTTCTAATATTTTCATGAGAGGTATGTCTGAGTTCTTCCGAGAAGGCGATTTGAATCGTACGTGGGCTCTCAACTCTTAGAGATGATGCTCTTAAAGAATATGATGTGGCTATTTATAGTTATGCAATCTTTCGTAGGATCATGATTCCTGACGACCATTTTGACATAGAACTTACCAGTCCAAGCAATGATTTTGTTAGAGGAGTAAAAGGCGACTCGTGAATGCAATCATTCCATACACATGGGCTTACTAAGTTTTTCAACTGTTTCTGGAGAGGGAAACTCAAGTTGATAGAAGGGAACTCTACAATTGTAAGTGTGCTCCACGAAATAACTGGGAATACAATTGGAATGAGGAATTCAAAGCGGCAAAAGAGGAAGTATGTGTGATTCATGCTTTTGGATCATCCAAATTTACTGGTTTTGTAGAGAGTTCCGTCAAAAAGTTGATTAGTTTTGATAAATCATTGTTTTTTTTTTTCATTTGAAATGCTTTGTACTTGAGGAATGTAAATAGAGTATCGCTTAATTTATTGTTTACCATATCTTTAATCCCCTGAATTTATTCTTTACTAAAACTAAAAATTTGTTCACTTAACGGTTCGTTCTCGTTAAACGACACATTTTTTCTCGTTACTCCTGCGTAAAGTACAACTATGTTCAACAAAGTACAACTATGTGAATGTTGTACACATTTTTAACTCCTCTAGACACCTATGCGAATGTTGTACACATTTTTAATTCTTCTAAACACATATGTGAATGTGTTAATGAAATCTCACATTACTTCATAGCCGACGATTGTTTTTTTTTTCTCTTAACATTTTAGCTATGTTCACCAAAGTACAATTAGGGTAATTGTACTGCGAACCGTAAATGTATTGAAGTTGGATTTTTGGTCGTTTTTTGACCGTTACATATCTCAGCCTGGGAACCAGAAGCTTCATCGACCTTACCAGTGGCCACTTCCAGCGGCCTTCTCTGGCCGCTAAAACCCCTTAGAAGATCTAGTTCGACTGGGTCAAGACCCGGTTTGTCCCGGGTTGACCCAGTTCGAACCCATTTAGTATTTAAGCAATTTTTATACATTTCTAAACTTAGATCCAAACTCTCTTCTTGATATTTTGGATTGATCTTCGCTATTTCATGCCACTTTAGTGAGGATTCTTCATCTCTATCTTTATATTTATGTTTATGCACTTTTACTTTGTCTTTCATCATGTTTAGTAGCTAGTCTTTTTGTTGGATCATGGAAAATGCTAAATTAGGATGATTTGATGGTTAGATGATGATGACATAAGTAGATTCTTATTAGATCCTTCATTTAGATAGATTTTAATACTAGGTTATACATGATCACTCAAAATCTAGAACTTAAGCAATTCTTGCCCGGAAGGTGTTTGTGAAAATGCTTGAACCAAACTTTCTATGAGCTTTACACATTCCTAGCCAACGGAAATTGATGATTCGGGTGTTAAGTGAACTAATTGGACTTGTTTTTAATGATCATTGATCATTTAATTGCGAACGGAAGTTTATACCAATGAGGTGATTAGTGAAGTGATTAGTGCCACAGAAGTGGATTAGTCATATTTGTGAGTTCCATGTTCTAGGATGGTGCTTAATTCAACCTCTTGCATCATTGTTTTGATTGTTGATCCATTCTCATTCTAGTTAAACCCATGGTCCAATGCTTTTCTCTTGTTTGACTTCTTGCATTTTAATTTCTTGTCTTTTATTTGCATCTTTAGGAATTTAAACAAACAAAATTCCAAAAATCATTTGCTCTAACTTAGTTTGAATCTCGTATATTTGGTGTGTATTCTTTATTCTTCGTGGGATCGACATCTAAATTACTACAACTTTTACACTTGCACTTAGGTGATTTAGAGATATAAATTTTAAAACTTGTCTTTTGAAACCGAAATATTTCTCTATCAAGTTTTTGGCGCCGTTGCCAGAGAATTCATATTGAGACTAGAGTTTTTTTCTTTTTATATTGTCACTAACATTTTCTCTATTTGGCTTGATCATTGATCTTTTAGGTACATGAATCCCATGGACCTTTGTGCTTCCATACTTATGAGTGATGAGAAGAGTCAACAAGAAGAGAACGAGGCCGCTTTGGAGGAGATTTCTAGACTTCTCTTTGGTGGCCAAATTGTTGAAAATGGTGGAATGTTGAATGAAAATTCCATGGAAGAAAGCATTGAAGAGATCAAACCTAAGGTAGATTCTATTGTCCCTCTTGACCTTCCTCTTCCTTTTGCACATCAACTAATCATGAACACTTTGAAGCATCATACTACTTCAATAGTAGATTTTCTTGAAAATGTGTTCATGGTGTCAACATGGGTAAAGATATGTCTCATAGCATACTTTTTTACTTGCCCATGTAGAAGGAGGACAATTGGTCCTCTTTCCCAAAATTTTGACACTAATGATTAACGGGTCACAATGTTTTGTTTCTTCTTTGTAAATAGAATTTTTCTTGCATCTTTAATCCTTGTTTTGAGTCTCCTGCATGTGGTTGCATTGCATTTGCATATGCATAGGAGATTATGATGATATTGTCTTGTAGGAATTCAAACTTAGGATTGAGATCAATGCCCTTAATCATGGTTATTTGTTGCTTGTAACTTTTTTGAAAAAATAGAAAAGCCATGTTTAGTTCATTTATACTTCGAAAGCACCTACTTTCCATGAAACTTGCATGATCCTCAAAGCATCTCTATGAATTTGGACTTAACTTGAATCTAATCTTCTCACTTAGGGAGTTTAAATACGTTGTCATGGTATAACATTCGGGTTTTCTTATTCACTTTACCAAGGTTTTGCTAACCCGAATGACCATTCTAACTTTAGGAATGGTTCCCTTACCCTTAACCCTTACCATTTATTTCATACCATCGATTGATTGTTGAGTGAGGCATTTTGTTATTGTTATGCTATAATTTGCAAAATATTGAGAGTATTGAGAACGACAAAGGATTACCTATCGTTTTAGCTAGCTCTTGGAACGTTATGATACTAGCGATTAGGTTGGGAATGAAAGATATAGGGGGTTATATTGAATATTGGGGTTTCGGAAAAATGAGGTGAATGGTGAGAAGAAAGGTTGGTCATTAGCCTAAAAAAAAAAAAAATCTCTAGGGAATAAAAGTGATATGAAATATGGTCTAAGTCTCAAAGTGAAAAAAGATGTGCTAGCTTCCCTTAAGAAAAAAAAAACAAAGAAGAAAAGAAAAGAGAAAGAAAGTAAAATATTTGGGAACAAAGAAAAACTAGAAACAGAGATAGAAAAAGCGGTAAGAGTTATGAAAGAAAATGTTCTTCCCTAGGAGATTACCAAAAGATAAAAAGGCTTTGATCATGGGAGTTGAGAGTTGGGGTTGAAAAGAGGCTTGGAAAGATTGTGCCAAGGGGGTAGAAGTAGTGTTTTGTATCATAAGACGGGTAGAACAACGAGAGGTACGACTTTGTATTCATAAATTGTTCTCGGTCTTAGATATATTTTTCATTTGTCTAGCATCCCTTTTTCTTGAGAGTAAAACTAGCAAAGAACAAATCCTTAGAAACCACCTCATTCACCCAAAACCGATTGAGAATGATTTGAATTCCCTTTGCGAGACCGCACTTGAAACTTTAATGAATGTGAAAGAGTTTTTTTGGTTTGATTGCTTGGATTCTATCTGGTTTTGGAGTTTAGAGTAGATGTTTGGATGAACTATTCATGGCAAAGTACGAAAGAGTTAATGTTTGTTCCTTATACCGTTTAACCATATTTAAGGGCATTATTTTGAATTCTTCGTTTGAGTTTGTGCTTTGAATCCCCGCTTTCAAACCTCTTCTTTGATTTATTTCTTTGTTGTTTGCTTGCGGACAAGCAAAGGATAAGTTTGGGGGGGAGTGATATGTGTAAGTTTTTCATAGTTTTTAGGTCATTTTCTTTAGGTTTAAGTTCATTTCTTCTTTAGTTTTAACACTTTTGCATTAGTTTTGATCTCTTGTGTTCATGGTCTTGCATTTTAGGAATTTATACATATTACATGAATCTTGCATTGGTTTCGGTGTCTTTTACTAGGTGAAATGGAGATTGGAGGCTTTGATGGAGACTTTGATGCAAAGAAGAAAAACGATGATGTAGAATCAGTCCAAAGTGCCTCAAAGATCGACTTGTATGAAGGTCTTCCGCTAGAATTAAGGTTAAAAGCTCTTCATAAACATTATAGTAAATTGAGTTAGCTTTCCAATGACGGTGATTTCATGCCAATCCATACTACAGAGCAAATGTTATGGCTGATTTGATGGCCAGCAGTCTACCCCAGCGGCTACACGAAACCGTTACATACCTCAGCCTGGGAACCAGAAGCTTCATCGACCTTACCAGTGGCCAGTTCCAGCGGTCTTCTCTGGCCGCTAAAACCCCTTAGAAGATCTAGTTCGACTGGGTCAAGACCCGGTTTGTCCCGGGTTGACCTAGTTCGAACCCATTTAGTATTTAAGCAATTTTTATACATTTCTAAACCTAAGTTTTCTTCTCTAAAATTGGATTTAGATCCAAACTCTCTTCTTGATATTTTGGATTGATCTTCACTATTTCATGCCACTTTAGTGAAGGATTCTTTTCTCTATCTTTATCTTTATGTTTATGCACTTTTACTTTATCTTTCATCATGTTTAGTAGCTAATATTTTTGTTGGATCATGGAAATGCTAGATTAGGATGATTTGATGGTTAGCTGATGATGATATAGGTTGATTCTTATTAGATAGGTTGATTTTAATGTTAGTTTTGACTTGATCACTCAAAATCTAGAACTTAAGCAATTCATTCCCGAAAGGTGTTTGTGAAAATGTTTGAACCAAACCATCTATGATCTTTACAGTTTTAGCCAACGGGAATTGATGATTCGGGTGTTTAGTGAACTAATTGGACTTATTTTTAATGCTCATTGATCATTTAATTGCGAACGGAAGTTTATGACAATTAGGTGATTAGTGCTACAGAAGTGGATTAGTCATATTTGTGAGTTCCATGTTCTAGGATAGTGCTTAATTCAACCTCTTGCATCATTGTTTGATTGTTGATATATTCTCATGATAGTTAAACCCATGATCCAATGCTTTTCTCCTGTTTGACTTCTTGCATTTTAAGTTCTTGTATTTTATTTGCATCTTTAGGAATTTATACAAACAAAAAACCTAAAAATCATTTGCTCTAACTTAGTTTGAATCTCGTACTTTTGGTGTGTAATCTTTATTATTCGTGGGATCGACATCTAAATTAGTACAACTTTTGCATTTGCATTTGAGTGATTTAGAAATAGAAATTTTAAATCTCGTGTTTTGAAACCGAAATATTTCTCAATCATTATTCTTGATTAAATAGTTGATTTCTCCATTTTGAACTTATTCTTATGTAAGGTGATCGATAAGTTTTTCTTGATATAGGTATTTAACAAGACCCAACATTAACATTGGCTTATTATTTAGAGTGTCTCTCAGTTCGTAGTTAATGTAAAGTCTATATTTTCAATCAATAAAGTTAATCAAAGTAACCATATGTTCTCACGGTTGTTAAATTTCATTTGTATCTACCTTATCACAGCATGCCATCATAGATTCGGAATCTATAATGCAAACAATTTTGGTTTTGGGAAGAAAACCATGGCAAGCCTTTTGACTTTCAAAGAGCGTATAATATGTTTGAAAGTATCTAAATGGATAGCGGTGAAAGCTTAGCTACGCATGCATGTACAGAACAATAATTTTAGTTATTTTTTTTCTAACTCTCACAACTAAAGTAGAAAGAATTTAATATATATCTCTTTATATAAAAAAATTCTTTCAAATACCACTAAATAAATTTATTTTCCAAAAATACCATAATAAATATCATTTTCCAAAAATACCATTAAAAAGTTTTATTTTCAAAAATACCACAAAATTAAAAACTGAATTATAAGGGTTTATAATTTAAATATGTGGGTTTGGGTTTAATATTTTGAGTTTAGGGTTTAGTTTTGAAAGTTTAGGGTTTAGTTTTAAAGGTTTAGTTTTGAAGGTTTAAAATTTGGTTTTAGTTTTGTGGTATTTTTAGAAATAAAATTTTTTATTGTATTTTTAGAAAATAAAACTTGTTATAGTATTTTAAAAAAATAAATTTATTTTAATGGTATTGATGAGAATTGCCTCTCTATATATGTATGCCTTCGATTTTTTTTTTTTTTTTTCCGGCCGTAGGCAAATTGATTAAAGTCATCAAATTCAGATGTATCATTACAAGTCTTTCTTTTTGGCTATACACTTTAGCTTTTTTTTCTCGAAAAGGAGTGGGAAATATATAATTTAATAAGGTTACCATCATTAGTTTTCAGGAAGAATCATAATTGTTTCCACATCGAAATCTCCGGTCGTGATTCTAGTGAGTGAAATCATTATTGTATCCGTAATAAACAACAGTGCGCATCACATTATTCATTTCAAAATCTTCAAATATGTAAAATGCATAAATAACTTTATGTTACTTATTTATTTTAAAATACGTTTTTTATAACGTAGATACGGTGTATATATTTTGGCCTCTTCAGTATATATATATAGTATTAAACAGTAGCGTTGTGTGGGATTTGTATAACCATGTTAGAACTTAGAAGCTAGATTGCAACACATCGTAGCGCTAATTTAAGTGTTACATAAGATAATATTTTATTATTATGTAAATATTAGCAAATTTCTGTCAAATATTATTTATGATTGTTTAGGCCATTTAGTTAATTGTGGATTTAGTATATAATTAATAAGAATGCAATATAGATGTTAAACGTATTTTAGTAATTGAATTTTTATATTCAAATTTGATATTGGTGAAATATTTAAAACGTTATTGTTGTTAGTTCAACCATGCACATTCTATTAACCTAATTATAATAATAATTTTTTATATACAAAAATATTTAAATCAATGAAATAGTACAGGTATATCCTATTTAGAAAATTAATGTTCACGTGATTTTCGTAATAACAGATAGTATAAAATAATATATAGAAGATTTGTTGAAACTTAACAATAAAAGTCAGCGACGGATGTAATTTGAATCAATTTAATATTTTATTCAATATTTACTTCTCAATTAATATATAGAGGATTTTTTGAAAATGTCAATATAAATATAAATAATTAATTTTTGACATGATTTAAATGTTGTATCAGAATATTTTGGCAGAAATGAGTTTTTATTTTTCTGTATTGAACTATATAAATGTATTAAAAACGAAAACGAATAAGCAAATAATAATCACGTGATAGTGATCAAGTACAAATGACCTATTTTTCACCTAATCATTTACATTTTCAATCCTACAATAATCGCATGGAACTCAAAATAATATGAAACTACACGTCCACATGTAAACAAAACCATATCATTGAAAAAGAAAAAAAAAAAAAATCTCCGTTTGATATATAATCCTAAAGTTAGAAATAATCAAAATGATTAGACATATGGTAAGGCTCATCTCTTTCCTTCCTACTCATCATCAACCTCGGTGGCAGATAATAATTAACGCTGCGATTATCACCTTTAGTCTTGTGACTATTCTCTTCTTTAGGGACCCAAGGTGGCTTTATTGACCTGATTAGTGCCCAATTTACACCTTCGAAGAACTCATGTCTTTTGATCTCAATAGAGCCTTTGAGGCTCCCTAACCTCTTCTTAGGGTTCTTCACCAGTAGTTTTATAATAAGATCTTGAGCGCTCACCATATCTTCGTACTCTTTGGGGCTGTTCACTAAAACCTTTGGGAATGTCAAGGGTGTTTTCAGAATGTTTACTAACGTTCTCTCGTTGTTCTCGCCTTTAAACGGTGTCGTACCAAATATCATCTCGTACAGAAATATCCCGTAAGTCCACCAATCTACTGCACTCCCATGTCCTTGCCCTGAGAAATAACCAAAACTATAACTAGTTAGCAAAATGGAACTTGTGTTTCGCTAAACTCAGAACAATTGTTGTTGTACACTGTATTTTCACTATAGGAAATCATTCAAAAGAAAATGGATTAAAATATGTTTCAATTCACTAAAAATATTTTAATGAGAACTTGTGTTTGGCCATCACCATTTGAGATCGATTGGTTTTGTTAATCTTTTCGAAAAACGAGTCAAATTAACAAATTTTATTCACTATATAGTTTATATGTTCGATTAATAAATTAGATTTTAATTGTTTTCAATAACTTGGAGGAGATATAATATCCACGGATCAAAAAATAAAAATAAAAATAAAAATATCTAAAAAAATTCAGAGCAAACTAGAATACAAAATTTGAAATCCGGATCAGAAAAACATGTAGTATACCATTATTATTTGATTTTTCTTTCCAAGATATCGGCTCCGTATTCTAGTTATGGTTAGTATTTTTTAGTGTTTGATTAATAATAAGTTTAGTATTTGTAAAGTTATATAAATCAACGATTATTCTCATAAATAATTTTAAGTCAACAAGATACCTGAGATTACTTCGGGTGCCAAGTACTCATGTGTTCCCACGAACGACTTAGAGCGAGCATTGATTGGTTCTGCAAAAATTGAAGGACATCCACCAGAGATGTCTCGAAGTCCATTTGAAACACGAGAACAAGAAGAAGGTGATCGAGAAAACGTTCTTGAAACATCGTTACTTTTCACAGTACTATCACTAGTATCAGCTGCGTTCTCATGTATTGTTGTGGTGATAACATTCTTCTTTCTTCTTCTTCTGCTGGAAGTAGGAGAGAAGCAGAAGATGACCGGTTTTAATGGAGTCGCGGTGCAAGAAGGTGTAGAGCATTTACGGCGGATGCTTACGTCGTCATCGTCGTCTTGATGGCCTCGGTCACGGTCGTTATCGTTGAGGAGTTGTGGAACGACGTCGCATTTAAAGGAGAGATCGAAATCTGAGAGCATTACATGACCATCTTCTCTGATCAACACGTTTTCCGGCTTGAGGTCTCTATACACAATTCCCATCATGTGGAGATACTCTAAGGCTACCACAGTTTCTGCTGCGTAAAACCTGCGTATTATCTTAATTTATTAAGCATTTGGTAATTAGTTATTAGATATGCTAAGCTATTTAACCAAAAATGAAAAAAAGAAGATATGCTACACATAGTGACCAAAAAAAAAGAAGAAGATATGCTACCCATATTTATACATATCAGTTTTTGTTACTAGTAGAATTAAAGATTGATTTATTATTGTACCTGATCCAGAAAGCAAACATTAAATGTAAATCGTTCAACCAAACTAACGTGTAAAAACATGATAAAAATTCACATCTTCGACAATAATTTTTTTTTTTTCATTCATTTTCATAAAATATTTAACAAACAACATATACATTTAAAAAGCTGTTGTTCACATTCAAAACAACACACGATATATATACAAAAGCAAACACACAATTGAAATCTTTAATCACAATGAGATTGATTAATCATGCATGGTTTAAAGAAGGAGAAGAGAGTGTAGTGGGAAAGGGGACCTCGTGGAGGAGATAGTGAAACGTTTAGATGGTTGGCGGAGGCGGGCGGCGTATAGATCACCGCCAGGACAATACTCCATGACGAGAAAAGAGTAATGAGAAGCCTCAAAAGCTGCATACAAAGTAGGGCAAAAAGGGTGATCAAGCATCCCTAGAATCTTCTTCTCCATCTCTGCCCTACCAAGCTTTTTCTTCACCGCCACAGCCTCTTTATCCACAACTTTCATCGCATAAAACGCCGTGTTCGGACTTCCACGTATTTGGCAAAGGTAAACACTTCCTATGTCACCACTTCCCAACCTCTTTAAAAGTCGGAAATGTTCTAACCCTACTGCACGGCCGCAGCAACGACGTAGCCTGGCCATAGCTTCCCATGCGACCTGGTTGGCTTTGTGAGGCTTTGATTGGTTATAGGTGTTGAAGCCATGGTTACTTAGATGAGATATGGAGCTACAACTAGGGCTGGCCGTGAAAGAGCTACTCAGCCAGCTCGTGCGGCGGCTCGAGTCTGGTCCGGCTGTGGAGCTCTCATAATCGGACTCATTATCTTTGTAAAAGATACTAGAGTTAGCCATTAGATACGTTTCATGGGCAAGACAATAACTGTCTTGTCTTCACTATTTATCCATATTCTCCACATAAATCTCTTTTTCGCTTTTGTCTTTTTATTTATTTATTTATGTATACATATTTTTTAATGTATTGTAGTAAAGTTAAAAACCATGCGTGAAGATAAACAATATAGATCCAAGTGCGGATACAAACATAAAGGAGAATTGATGAGATGCACATGTCAGGCATGCTCCGCCAAGCTGACACCACCACTATCCTTTGTTTACTCTAAAGTTAAATGTTTGAACAATAAAATCCTATGCCAGCTTTACCTTTAGGTATCAGAATATCCCGGTGCTGGTCAAGTCCCTAATTAATATTAGGGACACTTGTTGAGATTAGCCATTCTCTAACTTTTGTAATTAGATTAGGTTAAACTAAAAAAATAGTTTTTACAGAATAGTCACTTGGTTATTTCTAATCAAAATGTCCATGGTTCTAACTAATAGTTGTGTAGTCTAATTACTTTGTGGTCCTCTAAAGTTTAAGACAAGATAAAATGATAAAAACAATGAAATAATGGATTGTCAAACACTTGATGTATTAGAAAACGTGAATTATTCTTTTTTTAAATAAAAAATAAAAAATTTGTTTTCTTTTTATAATTCTCCATCTTTTTGTGTTTTCATATTTTCTTTCTTTTTACTTACTAGAATATATATATATATATATATATATATTTTTAAAATATAATTTCCTTTTTTTTTTGTTTTTTAAGATCTATTTTACTATATATTTTTTAATTTTGAATTATTAACTTTTTATTATGAATAGTATTGTTGGAGATAGATTTAAATTATGTATATATGTGTATGTACACAGCAATAGTTTGTATGTGTACGTACACGGTAATCATTTGTATATGTACGTATACGATAGTAATTTGTGTGCTTATATATACGTACATATAGAAACATTTTCTGCAACACGACATATACAATATATCTCTATCTTATGTACGTCTATCACTACGTTATATACGCTCACAACAATACTGTAGCATTAACCTTGTATGCAATTTTTTTTCTCGTACTATCAAAGTATCTATTTTAAGTTCGGATCCATAATATACACTAAAACTTGTTTACACATATATCTTCTGATAATTATAAATTTTGTTTTAGTTTGCATATCAGTGTATCACATATAGGAGATCAGATCCATCATATACACTAAGAACATGTGTAAGCAAAATAAATTTTGTTTCATTTCGCATATCAAGTATACATAAACACACAAATTACTATCATGTACGTACAAATAAGCACACAAAATACAATAGTGTACATACATATACAAGTTATGACCATATACGTTCACATATATACATAATCTAAAACCATTTCCAACGATACGATTCTAAAAACAAAAAAAAAATCAAAATAAGAAATTGAAATACAGTAAATGGGTCTTCAAAGATAGAGAAACATCTTTCATCAAATAGCCACTTAATTGCTAAAGTAGTCAACACGTTCAATACTAATTATGAATGTATGGTTTATATTTGTAATTTGTATGATTCATAAATGTATGTTTACAAGCTCTTGCAGTATGTATTTAAACGTGCATGTTCCTAACCAACACAAGACTTATGTTGTAGTATGTATGCACATGATATATGTATGTTTAAATTTTGTAAAAATATATATACGATCACATAAGAATTAAATACATAAACTATAAAATATGAGATATACAACCTATTCAACGTTTTTAGTTTGTTTAAAACTAAATTATGAGGATAAAATATTTACTATCTGTAATTGTTAGAATGGAAAGAGGAAATGTTATGTTTTGTCTCTTACGTACATAATCACTCGTGTACGTATCTTTACATGTCATTGTTTGACTTACATATCTATTTAGCCTCACACAAATTTGAATTTTATATTTTAAGATTTATGAATATGTATTTTTATAATTATCTATATTTCAAGTTAGCATATAATGATTATTTTTCTTATTTAATGTTATAATACAAAAAGTATAAAGGAAAGAAATAAAACATAATTGTTTTATCTTTTGTTGAGATGATTATCAGAGGAATGTGAATAAGTTCGAGTGAGATGATTAGTTGCTTAATTTTTGTCGGATAAACATAATATTTCTAAAAAGATATACACATGCAGTAATATCTCGTAACGAAAAATGTACATGTGTTCTATTTTATGTGAATAGCAATAACAAATACACCAAGTTGGTTTGCTCACAAACTTTAAGGCTACAAATTTGAATTTATATATCATATTATACCCCAAAGAATATTGAACTCTCTCTTGAAATTTTGAGGGATTCACAAATATTCGCTGTTGAAATTTGCTGCAAAGCAGGCTAACAAGGGACTTTAAGGGCATCCAAGCTTTCTTCTAACATATGTACAACTATGTTCATCGGTGGAAGGTTTAATAGGAAGAGTAAATGTCCACAAACCCACTATTTTCATCTTCCTAAATATTTTTTCTACTTTGATGTTGATAGCATTCTCCACAAATCTTTTATCTGATGGTACAAAAAAAAAACATATAAAAGAAATAAAAGTAATTATTTTATTTTTTGTTGATCATAAGAATGTGAATAAGTTAGATGATTAGTTAAATAATTTTAATTATATGAATAACAGTAACAACTACACCAAGTTGGGTTGCTTACAAATTTTAAGATTGCAATTGCCAGTTTATAGGTCATATTATCCATCAGACGATTGAACTCTCTCCTGAAATTTCAAAGGATTCAGAAAAGTGCGCTATTGAAATCTGCTGTATTGAAATCTGACTACAAACAAACGTTAGTTTACCCCACCCAATCTCCAACAAAAATAACAAGCAAGCAATAACCAGCAATCAATCAAGTAAACAAGCAACATGCAAAAATTCAACTAACTAACATGCAACCAATGCAATAGACATCCAACCACTATGTAGAGAATACCTCTTCGCATTCATTTACGACACTACAAAACTTAAAACAACACCTATGACACCACTAGGCTTAACGGCACAACCAGTAAGTAGAGAATGCTTCCTCGCAATCCTCTTCGACACCACTATGTAGAGAAGTCTCCTCGCTTCCTCTACGTCGCCACTATGTAGAGAAGCCTCCTCGTTTCCTCTATGTCACCAAGAATCCATTGACAATAGCTTCCTCTACGGCTATTCTCTCTCGACAACGATAATTCTCTCTCTGCAACGGCAAAACTTTGACAATCCGGCTGAGCTTCTTCACTTCGAGATCTTCTCCTCCCCCAAAATAAAGACCCCAAGCTCTCTATTTATTGGCAAAGGTCCTTATCTATACGAAGACAAGTGTCAAAACTCCTCTGACACATGGCGGAGCCGTCGCGACACATGATGATCATCCGCAAACACATGGCGGTTTCTGGTGACTCATGTCCTAATTTGGTGACACTTGTCCAGCTCCGGTGAAACTTGTCAACACAACGTCGACACTCGGCAAAATCATGGTGACACCTCGCCGCATGATGTGTCCGTTCATTTAATCCGGTCTAGATTCTCTAAAATCCGATAAAAATTCACCAAATCCGATTCTTGTCTCCTCCGTGGATGACAACAAGATATTCCATATCTTCAAAAAATTCGATAAAGATTCACCAAATCCGATCCTTGTTTCTTCCGTGAACGATAACAAAATCTTCTATTTCACCATAAAATTCGAGATGTGCTCCCTACAATCACAACACTATTTTATGGCTACTCATTTTAAAATGATGTATTTATAGAACAGGAACGCTCACTCGTGACCCGTAACTGATCGACTCGTCCAATCCAAAACTCCATATCCTGTTCGCCAATATTAACCGTATGTTTGTTTCTCGATGACCTGAACATTCTCCAACGTTTTCTTTGACCATTGTCGTCAGTGTCTCACCAAAAATCTCTCCTTTGTCTTACGTTAAACAACACTCGAATTCTCCTCGATAAAACCAGTATCTAGTTTTATCCAAAACTTTTACAACTCCGGTTACACTTATAATTGACGATCGGGTCGTTACAGTACTAGTATACAAAAATTGGTTGTTGGTGAAGTTTTAAGAGAACTTGTGTCTTGTCTTCTAAAAAATTGAGAAATTTGACATTCTTGATCTATACTAACTGAACTGAACTATTTCAACGGTTAGGACTTTATGTTAGCATAAATTAATAATGTTTTCTCACCAAAATTCTGTTAAAGCCGCTAACACTATTTATATAGAATATATATGTAAATGATAGATTAGTAATTAAGAATCCTAATCTCTTATGTAATCACTATATATATTGTACAATTATCCTCTAATAGAATTTTTTAGCCTCACAACTTTACATGGTATCAAAGCAGTGATGCCTACATAATTAGAAAAAAATAAAAAAATCTCTCAGCCTCCACGTCTATCGTCATATCCATGATTTTTAAAATCGGACCAGAGGTCCGACTGGGTGGATCCACCAACCGGATATATCACTGGTTTGAGTTGATATCAAAACCAAGGGATAATTAGACCGGTTCAAAAACCGCATCAAATCGCCAAAAAATCGGGAACAGACGAACCAGTTAACCGTTTAGTGCCGGTTTAATTACTAAACATCAAATACATATATGGGCTCGTTTTTTTTTTTTTTTTTTTCTTCTAAGTAACGCTTAAAAGTAATTCTACTTTTCCTTTTGCTATTAAGTAACATGGATTAAACATGGATTAGGGATTTTAATGTTAACTTGACTTTTGTGCTTCTGCTCTGCAACTGCGTGATTAATGAAGATGATTCACAAATTCCACCTTCTCCGTATACAAATACAAAAGAAAAATGCATTCACAACGAGTACTATCGCAACGCTCTATCCGTCAAAAGCACAATTCGGCGTGGGAACATGTTACAAAAACTCTCGATTCGAAGAAAAAGTATCTTACTTGTGACTTTTGTGGCAAGAAAAATCATGGAGGTGGAATCAACATACTGATACAACATTTATCTTGAGTGAAAGGAAATACAAATGGATGCAAGAGGGTTCCTCTGGAAATTCAATACGCAATGAGAAAATAACTAAAAGAAAACGAGGACAAAGCGAAAGAGAAAGCTGGGGTTAGACAAATTTATGATGTAGATGATTATCAAGATTCTAATCAAGGTTTTGTGCCTCTAAGTCGGACAAGAAAGGTTAGTGTTGACATAAACTCATATTTCAAGATGGGTTTAGAATATTAGACACAACCTACCATCAAATCATGTTTGAAAAGCAAGGAAAAGATTCATGATGTTGATATGGCAGCTGCATTATTTTTCTATGATGCTTAAATTCCTAGTAATGCAGCAAATTGCAAGTTCTCTCAGCCTATGATCAGCAAAGTTGCAAGATTGGGCCATGGTTACAAAGTGCCTTCATATCATGCTTTGCGTGTTGGTTTATTACGTGATGTTAAACTGCAAGGTTCACTAATAATTGACTCTTTTAAGAGTACATGGACTGTTACTGGTTGTACTTTGATGGGTGATGGATGGAAATATACAAGAAAAAATTCCTTAATTAATTTTTGGGAATATTGTCCTAAAAGAATAATTTTCATCAAATCAATTGATGGTTCAGGGATATATAAAAATGCTAAGAATTTGTGTAATCTATTTGCTGAGATTGTGGAGATAGTCGGTCCCCAAAATGTGACAAATAATGCACCTAACTACAAAGCTGCAGGTGCTAAGCTTACGGAAAGATAACCAGCCATATATTGGTCACTATGTGCAGTCCACTGTACTAACGTAATATTGCAGATGTGGAAAAGCTACCTCAAGTGGCGAAATTAATAAGTTATGCATCAAAGATAACTGTGTTAGTGTATAATCATAAGGTTATCTTTACCTCATTACAAGAGGGTTACTTAATTTTATTGACGAACAGAGTGGTGTCTTAAGCAAAATATAAATGGTGTTAACCATTGAATGCTACAGAGACTGAGAGCATACTTTTGCCCGATACATGGCTCTCACTTGTAGCAAAACTACTTGGCCATGTAAATATTTTTTACTTATTTATTTTTTTTCTAATTTTTAAGGTGGTTGATTACCTTATATTTTTTAATATTATTTTATTTCTAGATGAATGGTGGATATTATTTGGATGTGATATTCTTGATTTACAAAAGTTTGCAATACGGATTCTTAGTCAAACAACTTCCTCATCTGGATATGAATGCAACTGTAGTGTCTTTGAACGCATTCAAACCAAAAACAAAAATAGATTGGAGCATCAGAGCATCAAAGACTTTTGTTTATGTTCATTACAATTTACGTCTCCAAAACAGGTTACTTATTTGTGTAGTTATAAAATAGATATATATTTTATTATTTATATTTATCAATATAAAATTTATTTAAACATATTATATTTTCTTATGTATAAAAACTAAGAGATCATATGATCCCGTTGACTATGACTCAATTAATAAAACTAAGTTTTGGATCGTGGAAGAAGAAGAAAAAGAAAGGAATCTTGATTTCTTTGAGGTAGAGGATAAGCTTACTGAAGATTATCATAGAGATGGTGATGAAGATTCTGAGAAATTTCAAGGTGGCGAAGATGTATGCAATGAAGCTAAAGGTTTTATTTAGCAACGATTTAAATGTGTTTTGGACTTTTGGTGTTGCTTTTGGATATAACTTATTGAAGTATTTTGTTTCTTTTATCATTGATAGAGTTTTTTTTTTGTTTTAATATTAAGATTTTAGACCAAGAATATTACCCAATATCATAGGAACTAGTTTGACAGACAAATAAATAAAAATTACAAAGGATAAATAATATATCGAAAGTAAATCTGAAGGAGAGATGGAGAGGAGAGTGTCGATGTCAAGAAGGACAAGAGACGGCTCCTCATGGTGCGATCAATGGCAAAGTGCATGGTAGGGCAGGTGAAAATACCATACTGAAGATCCGTGAGTTTCGTTCTTTCCACACATGGTAGACTAATGCTTGTAGGAGAATCCTGAGTGTGGTAGCTATACGAGCAGTTGCTGGCTGGTGGTTAAGAATCCATGTCGTAGCTGAATTTAAGTCTGAAGGAGGATTTTGCATAAACTTTTCGGAGAAGTAGTGCCAAATTGCCAAAGAAAAAGAACATTGAAAGAAGAGATGGACATGTGTGTCATCCCCATTTGAACATAAAACATAGGCAGATGGAACACTCATGCACCATCTTCTCAGTCTATCTTTTCTTGGCAAGCGATCCAACATGGCCATCCATGTAATCAGAGACAATCTTGGGACATAATTTTTAAACCAAACCACCTCGATCCATGGAACCAAGGGAGAATGAACCTGCATCTACTCCCAAATATCCTTAGAAGAGAAGTTAGGAGATAAAGAACCAGCATTACGCCATTGAGAGGAGTCACGTTCTCTAGACATCTCCGGTGCAGAAGTTCCTGTAAGTGATATAAGAATTGATATAAGAAGTTGTAGAATGATATTTCATATGCTAGTAATACATTTTCTCCAAGGAGTCTACCTTTAAAAAAAGCTAGTTGATTTCGGGAGATGCACTCTTGGAGAATTGGCTTCATTCTATTTGCAATTACTTTTGATATTATCTTGTAAATCAAATTGCAGCTGCTGATTGGTATGTAATCTTCCGAGACTTAGGAATCAAGACTATCTTTGTTGTATTGAAGTCCTTAAGTAATCTCCATTATGGAACAATTCCTGGACGGCCTCCACACTCTGAGAAGACCTGAAAAACTCAAAAGAGTACTCATCAAGACCAAGACATTTGTTCTAAGGCATAGCCAGAATTGTAGCTATGATCTGCTCCTCAGTTACCAATTTCACGAGGTTTAGCTTATGAATATTCAAGCACCTAAAGAGTAGAATGTATGGCCCCGCCCCGGATGCTCCGACGTTCGGCGACAATGGTCTCATAATCCAGCCTCCTTCCCGGCTGAATACCTATGATTTTTGTTTCTTAACTATTGATTTGCCTTAACAAGGCTTAACTCTATAATTCATTCTCTAACACAACGGAAGTCTTTCTACCCTTGGCTTAATTCCATTTAACACTTGTACCAAAGTTGATCATCTTTGTCCTTTAGACTTTAGATCAATCATTCCATCGGCCAAGTCATGCATTCAATTCACTAACCACCTAGGCTTAACGAGTGCATCTAACGACCTAGATCCATCGGTCAATTCTTGAATGTCCAGTGTAACCAATAAATTAGATCATTTACTTACCATGACCAACATGAGGATGCTCACTCCCCTTTGATAAGTCTACTGATCTGTGTTAATACGTTTGTTTCTGTATGCCCATCGTCATACATAGATCCACACTAGATCTTGTATTTGATGAACCAATCCCTTTTGTTACTTAGTCTTACAACTAACCATCTCCACTAGTTAAGTATACGATAAATATTTGGGATCATACGTTTTCCTTAGTTCACAATGGCCATCCAATACTCGCTTATTGGTCTATCTGTCATCCAACGTAGTCACCTTCAGTTTCATGGTCGTTGATCAAGCCCATGACTTTTCGTGTATCCAAGTTGCTGATTTGGCCGTTTGCCAACACAGTCGTCCACATTTTATTAACTGTTTATACATGTTCGGTGCTTGGTGGTTGATAAAACCTTCAACTTATCTACCTATCCACGTAATCCGAACAATATCGTTGTCGCACCCAAGGTTCTGTGGATTCATCCTTGGGATCATCGTTCTTTAACCTATGTTCTCCCTCGTTTGTTGGCATTTTGTTTGCTCGTGGATCCAACAAGGAATCCTCTGTTTGTCCATCGGTTCTACCGAGAACTTAAATGTTAGACTACCCAATGAGTCACCAGGATATCATCGATTAACAATTGGGTTTTTTTTGCCAATCATGATGGATTCATTATGCAACTGCGATGTTCAATCCTGTGATGGTGAACCACATCTCTTGCCCATTTCTGATCCTTCCTCACTTTTGTACTTCCTTACGCAAATTTTAGCTAACTATTTGAGTTAATTAGAGACCTCTATGGATTTACTATAGTATCGTTAAGTTCTCTGGTTGTTCCTTTGGTTGAATCCAACGCTTGCTGACTAACCCATTAGTGTCACCCAACGTTTGCCAGTTGGTTTTCAGTTTCCATCCAACGATTGGTGGTCAAACCATTAGTGTCTTACCAACGTTGGCCAGTCGATCCTTGTAACCTATCCAACTGTCGTCCTCGATCATCCCCTATTCCACCCTCGGATAATCCTTGATCATCCTTGGTCTATCCTCGAACTTATCATTGGTCTATCCTCGGATTCATCTTTGGTCTATCATCGGAATCCATCCTGGGTCTATCCTCGGATTTCATCCTTGGATTTGTCATTCCATCCATGATGTTACATGTTGAGATCTATCCTTGGTCCTTCATTGTATCCACGTTGGTACATGTCAGATCCATCATTGGTCCTTCATCGTATCCATGTTGGTATCTTTTGGATCTATCGTTGGTCCTTCATCGTATCCACATTGGTACATGTCGGATCCATCGTTGGACTTGACAGTCCTTCCTCAGATTCAGCCCTAGTTTCATCCTCAGATCATTCGCAGTCCATCCTTGGAACCATCCTTGGGTTCATTGTTAGATTCATCGTTGACAATCAAACCCATCGCCGAACCCATATTCACCGATTGGGAACCATCACTGAATCTATCCAACGATTCATCCTTGGATAACCTATCTGAACACCTTCTTCCAACACTCCCATCGTTCACTCCATCTTTCACATCGATCCAACCATGTAAGATCATGAATCCGGCAATGGCCCATCATGTGTCTGAAGAAGGTTGATCGTGTGTAACGACTAGTGGTGGTTTCTGAGTATGATGATTTTGATGACCATATCCCTACTATCACCCAACCCATCTGCATCAATTCAACCCATGGTTAATCATGTATCCAGCATCTGCCAAACATGTATCCGTGTCAGCTGAACATCCACCAATGACAGAAGACCATGCATCCAACAGTAGCCGGCCATGGATCTCACCGTGGACGTTGTGTGGTTTCTGAGTATTTTAGATGTATGGAGATTCATTCCCCTATTTTTTCAGCGCAAATCCTTTTTATAGGTACCGAACTGGTGCCTTCCATGCAAGAGTGCAACCATAAATTTGCCTCATATCACAAAGGTGCAACCATTCATTCGCACAATTTTGTTGGTACTAGTTCGCAATAATCGTTCGCTGGTAAACTTTGGTAACTTTTCGGATAACTGTTGTTACATGTCAGCTATCCAGTGTTCATCGTCGACCATCCAACGTTCATTCACTGTCCAACTGACTCATATGCCTCACAGTCTATCCATTTTGGTCGAGCTAGAGTTAGCCAGTCGATATACCTTTAACTGGCCAAGCTAACGCATCAGCTAGTGGAGCTACAGTTAGCTGGCGTAGCTTGTGGGTCAGTCTATGGTTTGGCATTCTTCGAGTTGTGATTAGTGATGGCGGTACCCATTTCATCAGAAAAGTCTTTGAGGATTTGTTGAAGAAGCACGAGATCAAACACAAGGTTGCAAAGCCGTATCACCCTCAAACAAGCAAGCAAGTCGAGTTTTCTAACTGGAAAATCAAAGCAATCCTTGAGAAGACGGTTGGTACGACAAGAAAAGATTGGTCTATGAAGCTAGTATAAGTATAAGGCTATGGAAACTCGTGTCATCTTCCTATGGAGCTTAAGTATAAGGCTATGTGGACAGTGAAGCTTCTTAACTTTGACATCAAGATGGTCGCAGAGAAGCGCTTGGTACAATTGAATGAGTTGGATGAGATCTTTCTTGAAACATATGAGAACTCACAGATCTACAAGGAGAAGACTAAGGAGTTTGACAACAAGAAAATCATTCTGAGGGACTTTAAGGTTGGTGACAGCGTTCTATTGTTCAACTCTCGGTTGAAGTTTTTTCCCAGGAAGCTCAAGTCAAGATGGTCCGGTTCGTTCAAGATCAAGGAAGTGAGATCTTATGGTGCGATAGTCCTTTCGAACAAGAACGGAATTGAGTTCAAGTTAATGGAAAACGTTTAAAGCCCTATTTGGCTAATGAGTTCATAGAGGAAGGGACCACGATTCATCTCTCGGATCCTTCTACCGTTCAAGACGATGAACCATCAAAACTTTGTGACGTAAAACAAGCGCGTTTGGGAGAAAATTCCATGGTAACCTTGTAAATATCTTGTTTTTATGCTTATCCTTTTGGTTTAAGTTGTTTTTAGTTGTAGGAGTGAATCAATTGAACAATTTGGGTTGGCGATAGAAAGTTTAGGAGACTAAAGATCTCATACGGGTTCCTGCATCGACCTCACATGGTCAATATGGCATATCGGGCATCACTATCGATCTCGCGTGGCCAATCCACATAATTTTTCGAGAATCCCACAAAATTTCAGAAGCTAACAGCGGTCACTTTTATCGGCTTTACCCGGTCGATATTGCACATCGGACACTTCCATCGGCTTTGCGTGGTCGATCCATAGAGTGTTATGTAATTTCCAGAAACTTCCAGAGGCTAACAACGGTCACTTTCATCGGCTTGACGCGGTCTATATGCCCATCGGCCACTCTCATTGATCGCGTCTAACCGATACAGCCTAGTTAAGTCAATGCTCCATCCATTGACCGGTTTAATCAGTTTTAGTTTAAGTGAACCAGCCCGATTTTAGATTAATTTCGTCCTATTTTCTCCACTCTTCTTCCACTCAAACTCGATTTTCTTCTCCAACATTAATTATTCACGATTACTTCACTCTCAAAGCACAAGAATTCTCTTATTTCTTCATCATTCTTCACAGTTCATGGTGTTTTGAACTCGGTTTTGCAAGCTAATTCGTTTAACTCTTAGCCCAACTTCTATTTCCAACTCCATTGATGTCAACAAACCAAGGTATGCACTCAATTTCCTCTTATATTCACTTGAAATGTTTGAAACGCTTTGCTTAACTGTTCGTTTTTGTTAATGTTTGGGTCCGATTATACACCCGTTTGAGCTCACTTGGATCATTCTTTACAATTCTTGGTGTTTTGAACTCGGTTTTGCAAGCTAATTCTTTTAACTCTTAGCCCAACTTCTATTTTCGACTCCATTTCTATCAACGAACCAAGGTCTTAACTTGATTTCCTCTTCTCTTCACTTGAAGTGTTTGAAACACTTTGCTTAACTATTCAATTTTGTTAATGTTTGGGTCCGATTATACACTTGTATGAGCTGTAGTGATACCCATTGTTAGTATAATCGATTCAGTTCTTGAAATTGAAGAATAGTTTGAGAATTTTTAAATTTTGAATAGTTAGGATTCTTGAATTTGGGGAAATCTAAAATTTTGGGAGAATTTGATGTTTATGGTCTCTTTAGCTTGCATTGACTCCCTAGAGCCTAACTGTAGAAGACTAGCAAGTTTAGGAATCGATTGAGCATATTTCATGGGTTTTAAGTTTGAAAATGTGTAATAGATTGGTGGTTTGAGCTTGTTCTTGATTGTGATCCCTCAATGTTGATTGGATTAGCTTTTTGCATCATCACTAGCACCTTTTTAATTTCATTTGAGATAGTGTGATCAAGTTTACGTATTTTTGGCATTAGAGAGTGATGAATTGATGATCATATGTTGAGGTGGTTGTGAATTATCCTTTGACGATGTTGTTAAACTTGATGCTTGTAGCTCTTTCAATCTTACATGCACTCATTTGATTCTCTTGAGATTATTTGGCCATAATCCATATGATAAGAAGCTTAAAATTGGTGTTTAATGAACTTATTGGCATTCTTGAGGATCATATGTGTTTGCAACACTTTGATTTGTGATTCTTGTCTCTCTTGTACTTATGCAACTTGATGTTTGTTTGTAGAGATCACAAATGGACAAAAACGTTGAGGAAGCTAGTCGGAGAAAACAAACCGAGACGTGGTGCTAAGCAATCCAAAGCCCATCGTCCACCACCACCGCAACGCTCTCAAGCGCAATCGTCTAACCAAAAAGATAAGAACATAGCCGTGGAGAGTAGTGCATCCGAGAGTGAGAATGATGAGATACATAGAGTGCGAGAGCCTCGGTCCAAACCACAACCACATGCCGAGCTTAATTCGAGGGAACCACCAACACAAGGAGAGAAATATGCAAAGCTAAAGGTGATAAAGTTTGTGCCGACTCGCTTCCCCAATATAGAGTTCGTCACTTCAGGGGAATTTTATCATGACGTTGAGGCTATGCTCGCTAACATGGGATTGTTTCAATACATGATGAGAGCTTGTGACACTTATGTGGAGCTATGTCGTGAGTTATTCGCCTCCCTTAAGATCAAGAACCACAATCTTTGCATGAACAAATCCGATGAGACGGGATACATTAAGTTCATGATTGATGAATAGAGTATGTGTTGACACTCAGGAAGATAAGCCACATCTATGGTCTCCCACGAGGAAGATATACAGAGCTAGATGTGCCTAATACAGAGTTGGGAAAGGTTTGGAACGTTATCAGAGTTGATTGCTACAAGAATGGGTTGATGAAGGCTTATAATATTCGACATCCTATCATCTGATACGTTCATAAGGCCCTAACCCACACATTGTTTGCGAGAAAAGAAACAAAAGCGGTCTTGGTAGATGAGATGAATTTGATCACCATAAGCCTCAAACCATTTCTCCTATTTCTTAACGACGGACGTGAACTTCATGCTAACCGCGACGACATGAGCATGGCGGCTTTCTTCACCAAGCAACTCCACTATTTTTGAACTCTGATGTGGTCTACTACAGATGCCTCTCCCCAATTTAGCTTTGGTGGACTCCTACGCTTTTCCTTTATAAAGGGATCGAGTTATATGGGCCAAATTTGGCAAGTAAGAGGAGTGATGCTATCTACCTAAAGCGTGCCTTTTACTTGGAAGGGACTCTCAACACATCATACGCCTACAAATACCATGTCACAAGGGATAAGACGAAGATTATCCTACTCCCTCTACCCGATCTCGCCACCCTCTTTATGGGAGAGAATGTAGCTTTTGATCATGGGGAAGAACATTTATACAATGCTAAGCGGCACGGTATCCTTGAAAAGGGGACGAGTAAGAAATCACAATCACAACGTGGTGGAGGAG
This sequence comes from Crucihimalaya himalaica, assembly GCA_004349715.1. Classification (NCBI taxonomy): domain Eukaryota; kingdom Viridiplantae; phylum Streptophyta; class Magnoliopsida; order Brassicales; family Brassicaceae; genus Crucihimalaya; species Crucihimalaya himalaica. The sequence goes on from SMJT01000064.1 coordinate 832,491, forward strand.
CTTCACATGAGGATACTTTATCACCTTCACCATCTCCTACACAGGTTTATGGGAGCGCTAGATATGCTTTGGACCCTTTTAAGGAGCCATTCAACAACCCTGTTCTCCAAAAAGCTCACGAACACATCAACATTCTCCAACGTTTCATTAAGTGGCAAGGGAGGTCACTCAAGAAAGTCGTGAACCAAGTGAAGAGTTTGAAGAACAAGGTGAAGCATTTAGAGGCACGATTCCCCGAGGCAAGTTGTTCTCACCCTTCTCATGAAGAAGTGGTTGACTCGGTAGCAGAAGAAGACTCCAATATGGAGGAGAGTGTTAAGAGAAGGAACTCCTACCATGGCTCTTCAAGCTTGGCAATTATTCTCGTTGATCCTAACCGTGTTTCATCCTATGAGAGACGCCCAAAGAGGAAGAAGAGAATGGCTCGTTCCCCGACACCAGTTGACTACTCGAGCAACGATTCCTATTCTATTGATGACTCCTACTCCTATTAACCTTTAGAGGTACCACCTCCACCTTGTACAAAAATTTTATTTCGTTTCTTCTTGTTTTGAGTTTTGCGTTTTTGGTTAGTTTTTCTCTCAGGCTCTCTTTCCCACCGAGACAGTGTGAATTAAGTTCTGGGGAGAGACGTGCTACTAACTTTGTGTTTTGTTTTGATTTATCACTTCTTGAGTTATGCAATGTTGGTAGTTAAGTTACCAGAAAAATCAGAAAAATTTGAAAAATTTTGAAAAGCCAAAAGAAAATCTATGTAATTTTGCATTGTATTTCTTGCTTTTAGGATTGAGTCTAGTAGCATTTAGGTTGCATAGGCATATGCATAGGAGATGATGATGATATTACCTTGTAGAAATTAAATATTAGGATTAAATTTAAAGCCTTTGGTCATAGTTGATTGTTGCTTGAACTTGTCAGAAATTTGAAAAATCCATGTTTAGCCCATTTTATCTTTCAAAACTCAACCCTTTCTCTTATGGAAACTTACATGATTATCAAACCAACTCTATGAACTTGAACTTAAATGGACTTAATTCTCTTGTTTAGGGGCTTGAAATGTATTCTCATGGTTCTCACTCGGGTTTTCTTTATCACTTTACCACCCCTTGCTAACCCGCGTGGCCATTTTTCTTCTTAGAAAATGGTTTCACTACCCTAACCCAAGCCATTCTTTCTATCCCATATTGATTTGTTGAGTGAGGCCTTTTCTTGATAATGTTATTCATGTGCAAAAACTTGAGAGTATTAGGAACGACAAGGTCTAATTCTCATGTTAACTAGTTCTTGAACTTTGATAGGTAGCCTTTAGGTTGGCAGGATTTTAGAACTAGGTGGTTAGATTTAAGGCTTTATTTGGGATGTTGGTGTGGAGATGAGATTCTTTGGGATAGTGTATTTGGAGAAAAGAAAAAGAAAAAGATGAGATGGTTGAAAAGAAAAGAAAGAAAAAGTTTGGAATCAAAAGAAAGAAATCTCTTTTGATTTTTTTCCTAAGAGATTTTTTCTTTTGATTCCAAACCTTTTCTTTATTTTCTTTTCAACCATTTCATCTTCTTTTTTTTTTCTCCCAATCCACTATCCCAAACAATCTCATCTCCACACCAACACCCCAAATAAAGCCTTAAATCTAACCACCTATTTCTAAAATATTTCCAACCTAAAGGCTAGCATCAAAGCTCAAGAACTAATTAACATCAGAATTAGACCTTGTCATTCCCGATACTCTCAAGTTTTTGCACATGAATAACATAATAAAGAAAAGGCCTCACTCAACAAATCAATGTGGGTAGAAAGAGTGGCTTGGGTTAGGGTAGTAGAACCATTTTCTAAGATGAAAAATGGCCACTCGGGTTAGCAAAAGATGGTAAAGTGATAAAGAAAATCCGAGTGTAACCATGAAATGCATTTCAAGCCCTGAGCGGGAGAATTAAGTCCATTTGAGTTCAAGTTCATAGAGTTGCTTTGATAATCATGCAGTTTTTCATAAGAGAAAGGGTTGAGTTTTGAAAGATGCAATGGTTTAAACATGAATTTTCCAAGCAACAATCAACTATGACCGAAGGCTTTAAGTTCAATCTTAACGTTGAATTTCTGCAGTTTTTGCAAGACAATATCATCATCATCCCCTATGCATATGCAAATGCAACCTAGATGCTATTAGACTCAATCCTAAAAGCAAGAAATGCAATGCAAAACTACATGGATTTTTTTTTTGGTTTTTCAAATTTTCATTTTTTTTTAATTTTTCTCGAAACTTAGCTATTAACAATGCATTACTCAAGAAGTGAAAAATCAAAACAAAACACAATGTTAGTAACACGTCTCTCACCCGAACTTAATTCACACCGTCTTGGTGTGAAAGAGACTCCGAGAGAAGAAACGAAATAAAAAGTATGTACAAGGTGGAGTTGGTACCTCTAAAGGTTGAAAGATGAGTAGGAGTCATCAATGGAATAGGATCATTGCTCGAGTAGTTAACCGGTTTCGGGGAACGAGCCACTCTCTTCTTCCTCCTTGGGGTCTCTCATAGGATGAAAACGGTGAGGATCAACGAGAATAATCGCCAAGCTTGAATAGCCATGGTAGGAGTTCCTTCTCTCAACACTCTCCTCCATGTTGGTGTCTTTTTCCGCTACCGAGTCAACAACTTCTTCACGAGAAGGGTGAGAACAACTCGCCTTGGGGAATCGTGCCTCTAAGTGCTTCACCTTCTTCTTCAAACTCTTCACTTGGTTCACGACTTTCTTGAGTGACCTCCCTTGCCACTTAATGAAGCATTGGAGGATGTTGATGTGTGATACAAACCCTCAGAATCACACCTTGGATTATGCTTCTCGGTTTCAAGCCTTATGGCTTGAAATGGGTCAATGGACAATGGTAGAGATGGAGATGGGTTTTGTCATTGAATCACACAACAACACACGAACCAGAATGTTTGAGTCTCACAAACACACTAGAAACGTATTCAAACAAGGCTAAGGAGTCACACCAATAGAGTTGAATTGATAAGAACACACACAAAAGACTACACGCTTTTGAAGAAAAAACACTTGGTTTATTAATAACTTGAATGAGACTAATTTTTACAATGTATCGAGCTGAGCTTATATAGAGCTATTAATCAACATTCTAAAAGCCCAAACTAAGTAACAAAACTCGCAAAATTAAAAGAAAAACTAGCTATTGGAGTTTTAATGCGAAATCAGGCCAAATAAGGTAAGTTGCGAAATCAGGCCAAATAAGGTAAGTCGTGGGATTTCTTGAGCGTTGAAAGCTTGGGTGCAAATTGGTGGTGTCTTGGGACGTCTAGGTTCAATGAATCTTGCTGCAGAAGGTGCACAAGTGATTGTGGAAAGAGTTGTGGTGCATTGATGTCTCTCGGGTCTAGATAAGGTAAGTCGATGAGTCCAAGTGATCCTCTGCATTTCGGCTGAGTTAAGGGCAAATTGTAGAGCCTCTTATTGGTAAAGAATGCCATTTAAGTTCAAGTTCATAGAGTTGGTTTGATAATCATGTAAGTTTCCATAAGAGAAAGGGTTGAGTTTTGAAAGATAAAATGGGCTAAACATGGATTTTTCAAATTTCTGACAAGTTCAAGCAACAATCAACTATGACCAAAGGCTTTAATTTTAATCCTAATATTTAATTTCTACATGGTAATATCATCATCATCTCCTATGCATATGCCTATGCAACCTAAATGCTACTAGACTCAATCCTAAAAGCAAGAAATACAATGCAAAATTACATAGATTTTCTTTTGGCTTTTCAAAATTTTTCAAATTTTTCTGATTTTTCTGGTAACTTAACTACCAACATTGCATAACTCAAGAAGTGATAAATCAAAACAAAACACAAAGTTAGTAGCACGTCTCTCCCCAGAACTTAATTCACGCTGTCTCGGTGGGAAAGAGAGCCTGAGAGAAAGACTAACCAAAAACGCAAAACTCAAAACAAGAAGAAACGAAATAAAATTTTTGTACAAGGTGGAGGTGGTACCTCTAAAGGTTAATAGGAGTAGGAGTCATCAATAGAATAGGAATCGTTGCTCGAGTAGTCAACTGGTGTCGGGGAACGAGCCATTCTCTTCTTCCTCTTTGGGCGTCTCTCATAGGATGAAACACGGTTAGGATCAACGAGAATAATTGCCAAGCTTGAAGAGCCATGGTAGGAGTTCCTTCTCTTAACACTCTCCTCCATATTGGAGTCTTCTTCTGCTACCGAGTCAACCACTTCTTCATGAGAAGGGTGAGAACAACTTGCCTCGGGGAATCGTGCCTCTAATTGCTTCACCTTGTTCTTCAAACTCTTCACTTGGTTCACGACTTTCTTGAGTGACCTCCCTTGCCACTTAATGAAACGTTGGAGAATGTTGATGTGTTCGTGAGCTTTTTGGAGAACAGGGTTGTTGATTGGCTCCTTAAAAGGGTCCAAAGCATATCTAGCGCTCCCATATACCTGTGTAGGAGATGGTGAAGGTGATTAAGTATCCTCATGTGAAGCTCCTCCACCACGTTGTGATTGTGATTTCTTACTCGTCCCCTTTTCAAGGATACCGTGCCGCTTTGCATTGTATAAATGTTCTTCCCCTTGATCAAAAGCTACATTCTCTCCCATAAAGAGGGTGGCGAGATCGGGTAGAGGGAGTAGGATAATCTTCGTCTTATCCCTTGTGACATGGTATTTGTAGGCGTATGATGTGTTGAGAGTCCCTTCCAAGTAAAAGGCACGCTTTAGGTAGATAGCATCACTCCTCTTACTTGCCAATTTTGGCCCATATAACTCGATCCCTTTATAAAGGAAAAGCGTAGGAGTCCACCAAAGCTAAATTGGGGAGAGGCATCTGTAGTAGACCACATCAGAGTTCAAAAATAGTGGAGTTGCTTGGTGAAGAAAGCCGCCATGCTCATGTCGTCGCGGTTAGCATGAAGTTCACGTCCGTCGTTAAGAAATAGGAGAAATGGTTTGAGGCTTATGGTGATCAAATTCATCTCATCTACCAAGACCGCTTTGTTTCTTTTCTCGCAAACAATGTGTGGGTTAGGGCCTTATGAACGTATCAGATGATAGGATGTCGAATATTAGAAGCCTTCATCGACCCATTCTTGTAGCAATCAACTCTGATAACGTTCCAAACCTTTCCCAACTCTGTATTAGGCACATCTAGCTCTGTATATCTTCCTCGTGGGAGACCATAGATGTGGCTTATCTTCCTGAGTGTCAACACATACTCTATTCATCAATCATGAACTTAATGTATCCCGTCTCATTGGATTTGTTCATGCAAAGATTGTGGTTCTTGATCTTAAGGGAGGCGAATAACTCACGACATAGCTCCTCATAAGTGTCACAAGCTCTCATCATGTATTGGAACAATCCCATGTTGGCGAGCATAGCCTCAACATCATGATACAATCTCGCCAAAGTGAAGAACTCTATATCGGGGAAGCGAGTCGGCACCAACTTTATCACCATGAGCTTTGTATACTTCTCTTCTTGTGTTAGTGGTGGCCTCGAATTAAACTTGGCATTTGTTGGTGGTTTGGACCGAGGCTCTCGCACCGTATGTAACTTATCATTCTCACTCTCGGAGGCACTAATCTCCACGGTTATTTTCTTATCTTTTCGGTTGGACAATTGCGCTTGAGAGCGTTGTGGTGGTGATGGAAGATGGGCTTCGGATTGCTTAGCACCACGTCTCGGTTGCTTTCTCCGACTAGGTTCCTCAAATTTTTTGCCCATTTGTGATCTCTATAAACAAACATCAAGTTGCATAAGTTCAAAAGAGACAAGAATCACAAATCAAAGTATTGTAAACACATATGATCCTCAAGAACAATAAGTTCATCAAACACCAATTTCAAGCTTCTTATCATATGGATTATGGCCAAATAATCCCAAGAAAATCAAATGAGGTCATGTAAGATTCAAAGAGCTACAAGCATCAAGTTTAACAACATCGTCAAAGGATAATTCACAACCACCTCAACATATGATCATCAATTCATCACTCTCTAATGCCAAAAATACGTAAACTTGATCACACTATCTCAAATGAAATCAAAAAGGTTCTAGTGGTGATGCAAAAAGCTAATCCAATCAACATTGAGGGATCACAATCAAGAACAAGCTGAAACCACCAATCTATTACACATTTTCAAGCTTAAAACCCGTGAAACATGCTCAATTGATTCCTAAACTTGCTAGTCTTCTACAGTTAGGCTCTAGGGAGTCAATGCAAGCTAAAGAGACCATATACATCAAATTCTCCCAAAATTTTTGATTTCCCCAATTTCAAGAATCCTAACTATTCAAAATTTATAATTTCTCAAACTTTTCTTCAATTTCAAGAACTGAATCGATTATACTAACAATGGGTATCACTACAGCTCATACAAGTGTATAATCGGACCCAAACATTAACAAAATTGAATAGTTAAGCAAAGTGTTTCAAACACTTCAAGTGAAGAGAAGAGGAAATCAAGTTAAGACCTTGGTTCGTTGATAGAAATGGAGTCGAAAATAGAAGTTGGGCTAAGAGTTAAAAGAATTAGCTTGCAAAACCGAGTTCAAAACACCAAGAATTGTAAAGAATGATGAAGAGTGAAGTAATTGTGACTGACTAATGTTGGAGAAGAAAATCGTTAAGTGATTCACCCCTGCAACTAAAAATAACCTAAAACATGAGGATAAGCATAAAAACAAGATATTTACAAGGTTACCATGGGATTTCCTCCCAAGCGCTCTTGTTTACATCACAAAACTTTGACGGTTTATCGCCTTAAACGGTAGAAGGATCCGAGAGAGGAACCGTAGTCCCTTTCTCTATGAACTCATCAGCAAGTAGGGCTTTAGACGTTGTCCATTAACCGTGAACTCGTCTCTGTTCTTGTTACAAAGGACTATCGTACCATAAGGTCACGCTTCCTTGATCTTGAACGGACCAGACCATCTTGACTTGACCTTTCCGGGAAACAACTTCAACTGAGAGTTGAACAAAAGAACGATGTCATCAACCTTAAAGTCCCTCGGAATGGTTTTCTTGTCGTGAAACTCCTTAGTCTTCTCCTTGTAGATTTATGAGTTCTCATAGGTTTCAAGATGGATCTCATCCAATTCATTCAATTGTACCAAGCACTTCTCCGCAGCCGTCTTGATGTCAAAGTTAAGAAGGTTCACCGTCCACATAGCCTTATACTCAAGCTTCGCCAGAAGATGACACGACTTCCCATAAAGAAGATTGAATGGAGTCGTTTTGATAGGCGTCTTGAAAGCGGTCCTACATGTCCAACGTGCATCATCTAGCTTTATAGACCAATCCTTTCTTGTCGTACCAACCGTCTTCTCAAGGAATGTTTTGATTTTCCGGTTAGAAATCTTGACTTGCCCGCTTGTTTGAGGGTGATATGGCGTTGCAACCTTGTGTTTGACACCGTGCTTATTCAACAAACTCTCAAAGACCTTAATGATGAAATTGATACCACCATCACTAATCACAACTCAAGGAATGCCAAATTGCGGAAAGATGATAGTTTTGAACATCTTCAACACAACCTTAGCATCATTCGGCGGACTTGCTATAGCCTCAACCCATTTTGACACATAATCGACCGCTATAAGGATGTAGTTGTTACCATTTCGATGAAATCAATTCCCCACACGTCAAAGATCTTCACCTCAAGAATTACAATTTTTGGCATTTCATTCCTCGTACTAATGTTGTTTTTCCATTGGCAAGAGTCACATCTCGAAACGAATGCTTGGGTGTCCTTAAACATCGTCAGCCACCAAAACCCTGCTTGTAGCACTTTAGTTACCGTTTTGAATGTTGCAAAGTGACCTCTGTAAACCAAGTCGTGGCAATGCATCATTATACCAGCAACTTCTTCTTCCGATACACATCTTCTATAGAGCTTATCCTTCCAAAGTGTGTACAAGTATGGTTCATCCCAATAGAATCGGTTCAAGTCCTTAAAGAATTTCTTTCTAGCATAGCCTACCAAGTTAGGAGGCTCTTTTCCACAAGCCAAGAAATTCACAAAATCCGCATATCATGGCAACTTCTCGTCCATTCCCATGATCTCGTCTGGTCTCTTCCCTGTCCTGATGGATTCATTTACAAGAGGAACTGCCATAAGTTGTTCCTTAGGTAATGAATCATCAATGGGAGCACCATCTTCAATTCTCAAATGTGACAAATGATCCGCTACACCGTTCTCAATACCCTTCTTGTCTTTGATTTCAAGATCAAACTCTTGTAGAAGCTCTACAATTCTTGCAAAGTAGCCTAGTTAGAGGTCTAATTATCTTTGAGAAGTCTTTTATAAACCTCCGATAGAACCCTGCATGACCCAAAAATCTTCAAATACCCTTCACCGAATTAGGAGGCTTCAAACTAACCATCACCTCAACCTTTGCTCTATCAACCTCAATACCCTTTTCCGAAATCTTTTGCCCAAGAATGATTCCTTTTCTAACAATGAAATGACACTTCTCCCAATTGAGCACTAAGTTGGTCTCTTTGAATCTTTTGAGTACCCTACAAAGATTAGAAAGACAACCACCAAACGAAGCACTATACACGGAAAGTTCGTTTTCTCTTAATCACTAGAATGTATCGGGATTTGAAAGAACCCCAAACATCTATCTAGAAAACAATAGTGTGGGTAATTCGTTGACCGTTCTAGTATTTGATCAATAAAAGGTAGAGGGAAGTGATATTTTCTAGTTGAGGCATTAAGTTTGCGATAATCAATACACATCCTATGACCGATAATAGTTCTAGTAGGTTGATATATCATGGTTTTTACCCACTTTTAACCATGAAATAAGTCCTTTTTCCGAGTCTTTCCTGTTCAAGACCATCATATTCCCTCGATTTGGAGTACCCAGAGTTGTCATCAGTGATGGTGGTACTCACTTCATCAACAAGATTTTTGAGAAGCTGCTGAGAAAGTATGGCGTTCATCACCGCGTTGCTACACCATATCACCGTCAGACTAGCGGACAAGTAGAGGTCTCCAACAGACAGATCAAGGAGGTTTTGGAGAAGACAGTATGCATTACCCGGAAGGATTGGGCACTTAAACTCGACGACGCTCTTTGTGCTTACAGAACCGCGTTCAAGACACTGCTTGGCACCACACCATTTCATTTGGTGTATGGAAAAGCATGTCATCATCCTGTTGAGATAGAGCACAAAGCGGCCTGGGCTACCAAACAGTTGAATTTCGACATCAAACCTGCTGCTCAAAGGCGATTAGTTCAATTGAATGAGTTAGATGAGATCAGACACTTCGCCTATGAGAACTCCAAGCTGTACAAGGAAAGGACCAAAGCCTATCATAATAAGAAGATCCTTTCCCGCTATTTTAAACCAAATGACCAGGTACTTCTGTACAACTCTCGTTTACAATTGTTTCCTGGAAAATTGCGTTCTCGTTGGTCAGGTCCCTTCACAATCAAGAAAGTCCGCCCACACGGTGCAGTAGTCTTGCTGAGTACTGAAGGAAAGGAGTTCACTGTCAATGGACAGCGGGTGAAACATTATTGGGCGAAAGCCACCATTCCAGATGGTCACATTGTGCCTCTGGCTGAGCCACCAGCTGCCTGATTGCTCTCCATGTCGAGCTTAGGACATTAAACAAGCGCTTGGTGGGAGGCAACCCACTGGTGAGTCTGTACATACGTTTTTATTTTGATTTTTTGTTTTTTTTTTAATCTTGTGTCTTCACGTGAACCAGGTCCAGACGACGAGCATCGATCGATACCCCCTTGGTATCGATCAATACCGAGGCCAAAGGGAATTGTGCTGTTACGCTGAGCATCGAACGATACCAATTACTGTATCGATTGATACTCAGCACCCAGGTAGGCTTTCTATAAAACCCTCGAGATTTATCGACCACTCCTTCATCATCATATCGCTCGACTCCGCGCCCCTCCTCTCTCACTTTCTCCCAACTTTTTCGATTTTTCATCGTTTTCTTCGATTTTTATCTCTATTCCACTCTGATTTTTGCCCACATTGTCATTCCATTACTCACTCCTTCGATCTACAAGGTAATGTACTCGATTTCTGTCTTCTTGGACTATTGACAGATTCGGTTTGGGAGTTTGCCTCTATTGTGACATTCTTACTCTGTTTCTTGTCATTTTTGGTTCTAAGAGAATGAAATTACTATATTAGGATTAGAATGCATATGATAGAGATGGAGTAGATTTAGGAATTCAATTTTAGGGTGATAGATTGGAAATTGCGATGCCTTTGTGACGAACCTTGCGAATCTGTCTCGAGTATCGATCGATACACCCTTGGTATCGATCGATACCCGACCTGTTTGATAATCTGTTAAATTGATAGAGTGGTATTTGCGATGCAATCTGTAGGGAACTGTGTGCCTACACCCCGAGTATCGATCGATACCCCCTTGGTATCGATCGATACCTGCACTTATTTGACACACGAGCTAATCTGCTTTCTGTTTTCTTTTTGATTTCTTCTCAGATGGCTCCCCGCAAGAAGGCACGACAGGATGACGCTTCCGGTTCCAATCCTCCACGCCGCAAATTCAATCTTCAAGATATGGTGGAAGCGTTCTGTGGCTCCTGTTGGCACGCCGGTGTCGTGACCGCTATTCTTACTACCGATCGCTACAGAGTCCTGAAGGGCGGTTTCATGGACAATACGGGTCCTCAGAGTTTCATTAAGGTCCACATTAGTGACCTAAGAGCCGCACCACGACGTTCTCCATCTCCCTTTGCCCCTATTCCCGTTGCTCGGCCTCCCTGGCCCAAGTTGGAGGGGAAGAGGATCATCCCGCGACGTGATTGGGCAGGATTGCCTAAGGAGGAGACTGAGAGCGAGGCTTGTATCTATAGGCCAATAGCTGAGGAGTGGGACGATTACGACACTCTATTCTACAACGAGTGGCTGCGCGTGGTCATTCTCCCTACAAGTTTCATTGATCCTCACACTATGCGCCGCCTGGGTATAGATGTGGAACTCTCCGCCATGCTGGAGAAGATTGGTCTAGTGACATTGTGCTCCCGGCAGTATGACCTCTATCCAGACCTCGTCCGTCAGTTCCTCGCCACTGCTCGAGTTTATTACATAGATGAGGTTCACCTCACTTCTTCAGAGGGCACATTTACTTTTCTGATCTGAGGAGTTTTTTACAGGCTTCCTATCCCTGACCTCTGCGCCATCTACGGGTTCGATCCTTATCCTCAGCAGATAGCTCTTCCTACTCAGTTTCACGACGCACAGACCTTTTGGCGCCACGTCGGTCTTGGAGCCTACCACTCCAAGACCACGACACAGATAGACATCCGCCATCCGACGTTGCGCTGCATGGTTCGCATTCTGAGCACCACCCTACTCTGCAAGATGGAGCCGAACAAGCTACGGATCTCAGAGCTAATATTGATGTACAAGGCCGTTCGCGATCTTATTCCTGAGGACATGTACGAGTGGCCCGAGTTGAACCTCGGGGTCAACATAGGTGCTCTCTTTTCCCACCATTTGGTCTCTCTGAAGACCAAACCTTTCACTGACTGCAACTACGCCACCGCGCGGAAGACCGAGTCAGTCGGCAGCCTCCTCACTCCTATCTTCGAGCACTTTGGCATATCGACTTCGGCGTGCTCGATTGTCACAGCTCATTCTCTGATGGATGAGCATCATATGCAGCACATGCGTTGGCTGAAGCCAACTCGTCGCTGATGCCTACCCACGACAGACGGAGAGCTCTTTGTGCAGCTCCCCAACTGCACTCTGACCCGGATTGGCGATGACCCTTCTCAGCTGCACTTTGATCCGGATCCGAGTCTACTTTCAGTTGCTCCGTCTGCGCGTGTCCGCGCACCACGCCAGCTCCCATCCATCCCTGTCACTGCAGACGAGACACCAGCGGCTGACTTTGCTGGAAGTCAGCCTCGTCATTCTCAACGCGGCCAGACATCTGCTCCTGCACCCTCATTTCCTCCACCACCGGTTCTGCCGATGGAGACTACCAATTTTAAGAGGTATGTCGTGGAGAGTCTTCAGAGCATTTGGTCCGCTGTCTCTTGCTGCCGCTGCATGTCGTCTACTGATGCCGACCACTCCACACCTGGCCCTTCATCTCACTATGCTGTTTCAGATGACGATGATAATTCAGACGACTAGTCTCTGCTCCTGGGTTTCACATTTTCTTTTCTTTTCTTTTCTTTTCTTTTGCTTTCTTTTCAGAACTTAACTATCTCATTGTCAGTACTTGTTGAACTTATGTTATCTATTGATTTTGTTGCTTCTAACTGTGTTCTCTGATCTGACAGTTCCTTCATCTAACTTTTGGCTTCAGTAGACACAATTTCGAGGTTCAGGATCCCCGACGAAGACCTTGGTATCGCTCGATACTCCCTCAGTATCGATCGATGCCCATTATTTTCCCACGGTACTGTCGAGCTAACTTTTAGCCATTTCTGTTCTTGTGCTTTCTCTTGCTTTCTCTAGGCTTGATAACTCTAGGCTAGATAACACTGGGGACAATGTTGTTTAAGTCTGGGGGAGGTAGTTACTGACATTTGGGTTTGTTTTTCTTAGAGTCAGTCCTTTTGAGTCAAATTTTTGTTTTATTGAGTCAAAACCAGTTGGAGATTATGAACCTTTGCTTGATTTCATTGTTTTGACTTTGTTCTTAAGTAACTATTTGTCACAGAATCAGCTCTAAGATCGACTAATGAAAAATCCAAAGACTAACCAGTTAACTAGGAAACACCCATGTCTCCAGCAAATTTCTTCTAAATCCTGAGCCAAATCTTGCACTTCACCTCTGAGGTTGGTATTTACTTAACTTGATTCATCATTCATATCTGACATAGGAACCCATTTGTTTGAAAATTATGGTATACCTCTCCCTTGACATGTGTTGATACAGAATGTGCATAAAAGATGAAATGATTTCCGCCGAGTAGAGGGCTAGGAACATTTCATGTGATCCCATTTCTCTACTTGGATAAGGAATGATCACACAAGAGTCTGAAGCGAGAGGTAGGAACATTTCCAGTGACCCCATTATTCGCCTAAGACTTTTGATACTCTGAGAGGGGAGAACTGGGGATTCGGTGGCAAACACCATCAATACTCAATTCTCAAACCTTGATTTGTATATGCAAAGCTAAAAGAAAAATAAAGAAATAAAGAGAAAATTAAAAAAAAAAAAAAACAAAAAAGAGATAAGTCTGGGGGAGAGGAAAATAATACCAGAAGTATGCGATTTGGGTGGTTCCTTAGTCACGATATCGTATGAGTAAGAATCTATAAGGTTCCTGAATATCAACAACAGTTGTGAAACGGCAATGAAGGATTTAGTATGATTGATGCTGTGAGATAATGTGTGGATAATGGGAGGCTGCGACTGTCTACGGCGAAGTACATGGTGGTCAGATCCGAAACTGTTTAAGTGATGATTGGGAGCTTGGGAAAGGAGTCATTTCAATATCTCAAGAAAAGGTGAGTCTCTATGTTTTTTTTCAAACCTCTTTCTCTGTTTGGTTTTCTGTTTGCTTGAGGGCAAGCAAAGACTAAGTCTGGGGGAGTTGATATATCATGGTTTTTACCCACTTTTAACCATGATATAAGTCTTTTTCCGAGTCTTTCCAGTAGTTTTAGAGTCTTTCAAGTTCTTTTCAGGATATAGGCACATATGGAGCTAAATTGGGTTATTGGAAGCTTTTGAAGCAATCTGGAGTTGAAGCAGTTCGGGGAGCTGAAGCTCAGCATCGATCGGACACCGTTAATTTAGATAGAGACAGGAAAAATATTCTAGTATCGATCAGTACCGAGTCGATACCCAGCGATTAGAACGTGCATCAAGACCGAAGATTAACCAGAAGTTTTCCTTATTTTTCGATTAGACTCCTAAACGTGTTTAGCTATATAATTAGGTTTTTTGAGCCTCCAGAAGGGACACTGTGGATTTCTGGAGATTGGGTATTCTGCAATTGAGTTTTTGGAGAAGAACTTGAACCCTTTTTGTATTCCTACTCTATCTTTTTTATGATATCTATTTTTATTCATGATGTTTGTCTCATTCACCATGTCTGAGTAGATTTCCTGTTAGGTTTAGGGGTTGTTTAAAAGGTATTTGATGAATTATTAGATCTGATTGAATTGTTAAGGAATATCTATAGAGCTTTTCACCTAGACTTGAGATTAATGTTTATTCTAGCCTCGCGAACTAGAATATGATGTTAGGTTGATTAATTGGCACGAAAGTGTGATTGGTTTCCTGAACTAGTGTTTGGTGAGCAAAAGACCTATTCGCAAAGAAATTTGGTTTAGGATTTTGTGAACAATTGAACTTGATCGTTAATGCTTGTTTGAATTTATAGAATCTGCAAAGAAATTTGGGATTCCAGGTTTAGACATAGATAGTCTTCGCAACGACAGTTGGTTTACTTTACATCTGTGTTTGAAGTTCAAGAGCGGAGCTTATTTCATTTCTTGACATTTGATTTGATTGATAATTCTGATTTGCTTGCAAACTTCCCTAAGCCTAGCTTTTATCCCACTGATTTACTTCTTGATTTAATTATTTTGATTATTTTTAGTTACATTCATTTAGCTTTGCTTAATTCCTATTCTAGAATATATTGAGTGATATCCTGAGTCTTTGTGGTTCGACCCCTATATACTGCAGCTACTGCTTTAGTACTTTTAGGGTATTATCTTTGAGCATATCATAGGTATCAATTCATATATTTTGTTTTTAACAATCGTTATTCCACCCTTCTTTGGAACTAGATGAATCGGGGAAATCCAAGTACTATCCGAGATAAGATAGATTATCCCCGCATCTAGAAGATTGAGAATCTCTTTCTTAACAACCTCTTTCAAATTTGGATTTAACCGTCTTTGGTGCTCAACGGAAGTCATTGATTCATTTTCTAGATGTATCCTATGCATGCACAAAGATTGAGAAATTCCTTTAATATCATCCAAAGAATAACCTGTAGCCTTTCTAAATTTCCTTAATTCACCAAGAAAGGTGCCTACTTCCTCATCACTAAGATCCTCATTCACTATGATCGGGTAAGTAGAGTTTGTTCCAAGAAATGCGTACCTTAGCCCTTTTAGTAGTGGTTTGAGGTCTACTTTTGGAGCTTTGAGTTCACTCCAATCATCACCAATGCTAGACTTACCATTGCTAGCTTCCTTAAGTTCAATCTCATCTTCTACTTCAACCACACTCACATTGTGTGTAAATTGGGTGAGCTCTAAGAATGATGTGCTTCCTTTGATAGGCTTGTGAGAGTCAATGAGCTTCTCATACCCAACACTTTCCACATCAATAAACTCATTCTCCCCGTTCTTGCAAGTAAGTGCTTCTTGTAGAGAATCTTCCAATGCAAGCTCTTCTAACAATTCATCCGCTAACTCATCCATGGTCTCAATCCAAAACGCTTGATCCTCTATTGTTGGCTTCTTCATGACCTTGTTGATGTTGAATTGGAGAACTATATCACCCAAAAAGATCTATTCTCCCCCTTCTCACATCAATGATAGCTCCCGCGGTTTCTAGAATCGGTCTCCCAAAGATGAGTAGATCCCCTGGCTCTTCATCCATTTCCAACATAATAAAGTCGGTTGACACCTCCCAATCATAACTTGGAAGTTCTCTAGATTTCCAACTGGGATCCTAACCGATATATCCGCCAATACCAAAGAGATTCTACATTGCTTATATCTTGTGAATCCAAGGGGGTTTAGCTACTGAGAGAGGCATCAAACTCACACTAGCTCCCAAATCACATAAGCAACGAGCAAAAGAAAGTGGTCCCAAAGCACAAGGTAGAGTGAAGCTACCCGGATCTCCAAGCTTCTTTGGCACTATCTTTCGTTGAATGATAGCACTACACTCATGAGTCAAGACTACCATACATTCTAAAGTTTTTGTTTTTTCCTTGATAGCATCCTTAAGAAACTTGTTGTATTGAGGAACCAACAAGAATGCATCAATTATAAGCATGGTCACTTGTACTTCTTTCATTTCTTTGTCAAAGATGACTTTATACTTCTCCATTAGTTGTTTCTTGAAGCGGCTCGAAAATGGTAGTTTAGGCTCATAAGGTGGTGGTACAAATAATGTCTCTTTCGGAGCCAAAATCAGTTCTTTCTCTGAAATCGCGTTTCCTTTACCCTTGTCATTCACTTTCACTACCTCGTCAACTTTCTCTTCTTCAATAACCGGTTCATCATCTTCAATCTCGCTAACCACCTCCCTTTTTTGCTTCTCAATGTCTTCATTGAGATCTTTATAAGGAATTTCCCTTGATGGTAGCTCTTTGCCGCTTCTAAGTGTAATAGCATTGATGTACTCTTCCGGGCTAGGCTCGGGTTTCCCCGGTAAAGTCCCCGGTTGTCTACTTGAAGAAGACGCTGCTTGAGCCATTTGGTGATCCATATGTTTTATCTTCGAATTGAGAGCTTCAAACTTCACATTCAACTCATTGCAAGAACAATCCACCTTAGTATGGATCTCCGCCATTTTTTTCATCATCTCAATAGCAACATTCGCTTGCTCCGCTAACAATTTTTGAAACATACCCTTTATATCGAGGTCTTGAGGAATGTTCCCTTGTTGTGGAGGTTGATACCCTTGTTGAATATGAGGAACAAAGTTAGGCTTGTTGTATCTTCCTTGGTTACCTTGGAATCGACCTCTAGGAGCAAATTGTTGTTGTTGAGGATTAGAACCTTGAGCTTGATTAGATGGCACAAAAGGTCTTTGTTGAGTTCTTTGAGGACCTTGAGGCTTGTAGACTTGATCTTGTGGCTTCTCCACATTGTTACTCCTCCAAGAGAAATTAGGAATATTAAGGTAGTTTGGATTGAAGCCCTTGTTGTAACCCCCTTGGTAGTTCCCTTGACCACCCATGCTGGGGTCATCAGGTCAACATCAACAGCAAGTCCATCTTCAATCATTTGAACGTTTGATCCAGGAATCAAATTCCATCGACAAGTCATGCATTTTAAGAAGAATCATCGAGTTACTTTCGAAGATTATCAAGCACCACTCGTACCAACAGGAACAATGACAAGAAGTAGGATCAAGAGGCTGGAAAAGAGGTTCAACATTTTCATGGAACAGCTGGAACACGAAGGACTGATCAGCTTTGGAAAGTTTGAAGATTTGCACCTAAAGCCGTTGGAGAGCTCCGATTTGAGGCCAATGTTCATTCGAGTGTCGCTTTCAGCTCACGACACTTCAGGAACCGAAACACCTGGGGAATCAAAGCTTATTGAGTCTA
>SMJT01000064.1:852921-872139 GCA_004349715.1 Crucihimalaya himalaica
CTCTCCAGCCACTATTGATTCCACTTACTCTTTTGAACATTCTTAATCGGATATGAGTTTGGTCATTTTGTATGTTTATGAACCTTCTTAATCGGCTAAGTTAGAGCTTTTTGTAAGCTTGGTTTTAGACATTTGTATGCTTCTGAACCTTTTGTTGGTATAAAACCAGTTTTCGTAATCGATCAAATCAAAGATTCATTACATTCAATTTAATCTATTACAAGATTGACACAAACTAAAAAGATCATCCACTTTATGAGACCATAACATTGTCTCTTAGACTACAACAATCATCAACCAACTAGTTTAATGCAAGATACTATTATATCACAACCAATCCCTAGAAGAATCATACACCTCTTCATATCATTCCTAGATTCCATGGTCTTCTCAAAAACCAATTGCTCAAGCTTCATATCCATCTCCATACGCTCTGCTGCAAGCTTCTCAAATGCTTTCTCAAACCTCGATTGTTTCATTTCCAACTGCACCATCTCTTCCACTAATGCCTCATCAACCCATTTGAAGATATGTTTGTCATTCATCATCTACAAGATAAAAAAACATCAAGAATCATAAGGAA
The DNA here is from genome assembly GCA_004349715.1 of Crucihimalaya himalaica. Taxonomy (NCBI): domain Eukaryota; kingdom Viridiplantae; phylum Streptophyta; class Magnoliopsida; order Brassicales; family Brassicaceae; genus Crucihimalaya; species Crucihimalaya himalaica. The sequence continues at coordinate 853,505 of SMJT01000064.1, forward strand.
TCATGTCTGTAACTTTAACACTGAAGCACCAAGAATCGTTTATTGTCATTCTCACGTTATTCGACGAAGCAAAGGCACACCGAAAATATCTCCGGTAAGGATTGGTTTCGGTTTTGCTCATTCTCCAAACCATTGGTTCTCCACACCAACATCTCTTTGGTACACCTACTAATCTCTCTCTTTTATGTGCACTTGATGATCCACTTGATGCATTACTCATTTGAACCTACAAAATCGAGAACACGATCCAAATCAAAATAAATCCGACAACGCCGAAGAACCCGAGCAAACTATTGACAAATGAAACATTGGGAATTAGGGTTTACAAGTAAAATTGGGAATTAGGGTTCTTCACTTACCAATTTGGGAATTTTAATGGATAAATCGGGTTGTCGAGTTGGATCGTATGACCAGATATGAGTTTCGGTTTGGTTTACTCGCAGGTTGACTGGTTTAGGGATCGGTTTTGATATTAAACCGATAAATCAATCCAAATCGACATTCGGGAGGATTTGGATATAGAACTTTCGTGTCGGGGGGATTTAGCACTAGAAAAAAGTTTCGTGGGGAATCGTTGTGATATAGAAGTTATCGGGGGGATATAGATCGTCTACCCTTTTTTGGTTAGACCAAACTTTTCTTTCTCTCTTGTTTCGTGAGTTAAGTCCGAACTTGTGGAAAACCCTTAGAAGTATCAATAGACTTACACATCTATTGTGGTTCTATTCGATCCATTCCACTTCCATCATATCTCGTACTAAGCAAGGAGCGACCTTAGTCCAATTGTTAGTACAACGACTCCCTAGATTCTAAGTGAGCGATTCACTTATATTCTTCTGGAGCCACGAATCAGTTTGTTTGGAAGATTCAAGCAACCTTGTTCGTACCACCGATTGATCGAGTCAATCATCCTATCCTTCACCTCCACAACGACTTCGTTTCCACCTTCCGCGAGAATAAGCTTGGAATCTCGTGATCATCAAGTGATCTGAAGCTTGGAGTGATTCCGTGCTTGCATCATTTTGGTATCAGAGCCAAAAGCTCCTATCAAACTCAGGTTGTGTTCATCGAACCTCTATCTTTTTGATTTGTTTCTGTTTTGTTTCAACTTTACTAGGATCACTTGCAAGCACGGAATCACTCCAAGCTTCAGATCACTTGATGATCACGAGATTCCAAGCTTATTCTCGCGGAAGGTGGAAACGAAGTCGTTGTGGAGGTGAAGGATAGGATGATTGACTCGATCAATCGGTGGTACGAACAAGGTTGCTTGAATCTCACAAACAAACTGATTCGTGGCTCCAGAAGAATAGAAGTGAATCGCTCACTTAGACTCTAGGGAGTTGTTGTACTAACAATTGGACTAAGGTCGCTCCTTGCTTAGTACGAGATATGATGGAAGTGGAATGGATCGAATAGAACCACAATAGATGTGTAAGTCTATTGATACTTCTAAGGGTTTTCCCCAAGTTCGGACTTAGCTCACGAAACAAGAGAGAAAGAAAAGTTTGGTCTAACCAAAAACATTCATCTTTATTAATATTAATCTGCAAAATGAGGACTACAAGCATGGCATTATATAGCCAAGTTCTCAACTGAAACAAAGAAACAAAAATACATAAAACCTGCAAAAGAAATACACAAACAAGACACACAAAATCTGGAAAAGAAACAAAAGAAAAACTCACAAAACTCAAGAACAATTTTAATGAGAAATAAAGCTCCACTTAGGAGGATTTTAAGGGTCTTGTTCTTCCTTGAGACTTCCACTTATTTTTGAATGATTTTGAAATACTCCAGCTGGTCATAGAAGCTTCCTAGGTGTCTCCTAAGCTCAGAGAAACCGAAATCAAGTGGGCTTCACGTTTGGGCTTCAAGAGATCCTACTTGACATTTTCGGCCAGGATAGGGTCCATTGGATATGTCTTCACTGTTGGGCCTCTACCGAGAGTTTGGCTGGGAATAATGAAGTGAGCTTGGATGTTTTGGAAACTAGACTCAATAAGCTTTGATTCCCCAGGTGTCTCGGTTCCTGAAGTGTCGTGAGCTGAAAGCGACACTCGAATGAACATTGGCCTCAAATCGGAGCTCTCCAACGGCTTTAGGTGCAAATCTTCAAACTTTCCAAAGCTGATCAGTCCTTCGTGTTCCAGCTGTTCCATGAAAATGTTGAACCTCTTTTCCAGCCTCTTGATCCTACTTCTTGTCATTGTTCCTGTTGGTACGAGTGGTGCTTGATAATCTTCGAAAGTAACTCGATGATTCTTCTTAAAATGCATGACTTGTCGATGGAATTTGATTCCTGGATCAAACGTCCAAATGATTGAAGATGGACTTGCTGTTGATGTTGACCTGATGACCCCATCATACCCTCCCTCTTCAAGAAGTTTTGACCTCAAAACTTGATCACCTCGGCTCTTATTATGTTGTTGATCATCGGGTGGCTTCTCCTTGATCTGGAGTATGTCATTGACTCCTTTATCTCTTTTTACAGCTGGTTTGATAGACAAAGGCATGTACTCCTCATGGATTTTATTTTGGTCCGTAAAATACTTTCTTTTTGATAAATCGTCTTGGTGATCCTTTGTAGTTCCTGCAATGACATCGACACTTTTGACAAGAACCAAGTGTGTTAAAGCAGTTATGTAATCATTATAAGCAGGTCAATCATTTTGAACCATTTCCTTTTCATTTTGTGTAAAAATTTCTTGTTCCACTTTATATTGTAGTTTATGACTAGAAATTGATTCCATTGGTTTATTCAAAGAACCTACATTTTTTTCATACTCTGCAGGGCTTAACAAGTTCATGATCACATCATTCGAATTATTAGAAACAAACCGAAGTAACGTGCTACTTACTTGACCTAGATTCTCAACGAGTGTATCTTTCGAAATCAACACGGTTGGTTGATTTGATGATTGATCCGATGGTTCTTCTTGCATCAGAATGTTGTTGGTGCTACCATCATCCTCTCTAGTGGCTAGTGAGCAAGACACACGTTCACAACATTGCAGCACCTCATCATTTGTTGGCTTGATCTCGTTCAGTTGGAGTTGATTTGGTCCTTGTTGGTTTTGGTAGGAAATGAAGCTCTTCTTGTTGTCACTTTCCTCTTGATCCTTATGCTTCCTCATTGTTCCTGAACCTTTATTGTCACTTAAGGATAAAACCAAGTGCATTATACTCGAAATTTCAACATTAAGAACAAGACATTTGAAACTACGAGTGAATGTGAAATTATTCCAATATCGAATAAACTCGTAAGTTGCACTTACTTGATTACCACGTAAGTTGTTTGGCATTGGTTCAACCTTGTAGATGGTGATCCTTGAAACACAATCAGATGATTCCTTTTCATTTGTGCATCCTTCAGCTTCGTCATTCTTATTCTCCAAAAAATGACCTGAAATATTCTTGGACAAGAGCAAGTGCATCATACAAGAACTGGAATTTTCTAAACTTGGATTAACTTCTTCACTACTTGATTTTTGTGAGCTCAGTTTTGGTGCTGATGAAGTATTGTTTAGAATTTGTTTCTTAGGGCAAGTTGCAGCAAAGTGACCTTTCTTATGACAATTATAACAAGTTACTTCTTTTGATTTTGAAAGGTTAGAGGACTTACCTTGAGGCTTTCCTTGTAGTTCAAGTAATGTAATGGGGCTTGGTTCTCCTTTTGTTCTTGAAACGATTAGAAGTCTACCTCGGTCTTGGTCTAGTGGATCAATATCGGGTGGCTCTTCTTTTATCCGATTAGTGTACTCAACACTCTCTATAGTAGCAACTACGTTCATTATTGGTGTTGCCTCTTCATGGTTTTCAGCTTGTTCCATGAACATCTTCCCATTTGATGAAGCATCTTCTTTTTTCATGCTTATCTCCTTTGTACCTGAAACTTCCTCAACGTGTTTGGCACTAGACAAGTGTGTTATCTCAGTCATAGAAGTATTAAAAACGGATTGACAAGTTTCAGTTTGATCACTTTCAATTTTCGGAGTTGAAACAAGTCCTTGTTTCTCTTTAACACTTAATAATTCTTGATCTCTCTTTCTTCCAAACATATGTATCAATTTTTCAATGGTTTGTTGGATTTTGATAAGAGGTTCACGAATACTTACCTTTGAAGGATCCGTAAGTTGTTCTTTTATTGCTTGTGGATCACTAATCATGTTTTGTTGCACCGGTTCTTGATTTCCAATCGAATTGGAGTATGTTTTTGGCGCCTTGTCTTCTCGGATTGTTTTCTTTGGAGGGCAAGTTGTTTGGCTCTCTTGGTTCAGACTTTGTGGGGAATATTTTGCACACATGTACCACTTTAGGTTCTCCCACGTTCTGATATTTGGCTTATGGTGATACCATCGATTGTACTCGTCTTGATCCCACCATCTTAGAGCGCTACCCGTGAGTTGTCCAAGGGCAATTGAAAGCTTGTGTTCGTGTGGCGTTGAATAGCACTCAAAGTAGGCTTCCATGTTTTCTTCCCATTGTAGATAGTCTAGTCCTGAAAACAAAAAGGATTTAGGTCCATAAGTTTGTTTTCCCTTAGACATAAATAGTATGATTTTGAATTTTTGAATGGGATAGAAAGAAGAGTTGGAATTGGCTCGTGTTGGGCTTGGTGCGATGATGTAGCGTGGCTTCTCTTCTCGGGGTGGAGATTGGTACTCCATGGATGAATTATCATATGACTCTTCACTGTTTTCTTCTTCATAGAAACCCTCGTAGTCACTTGAACTCAGCTGGCTCCAAGTTGATGTTGTCTTGTGAGGCACGTTGTTGTGAGACTCGGTATGGCATGAGTGGCTGTCTGGTGGTTCAGGTTCTAGCTCTTCATGCTCCTGTTCATCTCCAAGGTCAGATCCTGAAGTATCATCTTTATGGCATAGCTCTTCCCCAAAGTACTCATCTTTGTTGGTGCTTAGGTGTTGATCGAAATCATCTTCATGGCTCCAATCGTTTAGGCTGTAGTCACTCATGGCATCTTGTTCATAGAACTCCATTGGTTGGTCTGAATATGCCATGTCTTGCTTGATTCCACGAGTGTACCTGTCACAAGTAGATTCAAAGAAATCAAAGTGGTGTCCAAAACAAAACAAAGTCACAAAACAGAAAAATCACAGAAATTTCCGGTTTGAGTTTGCTTGAATTAAAACTAACAAATCGATTCCTAAAACTCCAAAAACAATTTTTATATTTTTTTTTTTTGGGTTACGAAACTAAAACAACAGGAATTATATTTTTTGAGTTTTTATGGATTTTATAAAATTCAAACAACAAGACAGATGAAAACAGGCGAAAACAGAAAAAGCTGGCAATAAATTTCAAACAAACAAAATAGCAAACAATTTCCTAAATTAATGGCGATAATTTTCCTGGATTCTCTAGTATCTAAAAAAGCTAACACAGCAAGAAAATATTTTTTATGAGTTTTTTTTTCGATTTTATAAAATTGATACAATACAATAGACGAAAAACATTTTTATTTGGTTTTCTTAGTAAAGTTGAAACAAAACAGAAACAAATCAAAAAGATAGAGGTTCGATGAACACAACCTTAGTTTGATAGGAGCTTTTGGCTCTGATACCAAAATGATGCAAGCACGGAATCACTCCAAGCTTCAGATCACTTGATGATCACGAGATTCCAAGCTTATTCTCGCGGAAGGTGGAAACGAAGTCGTTGTGGAGGTGAAGGATAGGATGATTGACTTGCTCAATCGGTGGTACGAACAAGGTTGCTTGAATCTCACAAACAAACTGATTCGTGGCTCCAGAAGAATAGAAGTGAATCGCTCACTTAGACTCTAGGGAGTTGTTGTACTAACAATTGGACTAAGGTCGCTCCTTGCTTAGTACGAGATATGATGGAAGTGGAATGGATCGAATAGAACCACAATAGATGTGTAAGTCTATTGATACTTCTAAGGGTTTTCCCCAAGTTCGGACTTAGCTCACGAAACAAGAGAGAAAGAAAAGTTTGGTCTAACCAAAAACATTCATCTTTATTAATATTAATCTGCAAAATGAGGACTACAAGCATGGCATTATATAGCCAAGTTCTCAACTGAAACAAAGAAACAAAAATACATAAAACCTGCAAAAGAAATACACAAACAAGACACACAAAATCTGGAAAAGAAACAAAAGAAAAACTCACAAAACTCAAGAACAATTTTAATGAGAAATAAAGCTCCACTTAGGAGGATTTTAAGGGTCTTGTTCTTCCTTGAGACTTCCACTTATTTTTGAATGATTTTGAAATACTCCAGCTGGTCATAGAAGCTTCCTAGGTGTCTCCTAAGCTCAGAGAAACCGAAATCAAGTGGGCTTCACGTTTGGGCTTCAAGAGATCCTACTTGACATTTTCGGCCAGGATAGGGTCCATTGGATATGTTTTCACTGTTGGGCCTCTACTGAGAATTTGGCTGGGAATAATGAAGTGAGCTTGGATGCTTTGGAAACTAGACTCAATAAGCTTTGATTCCCCAGGTGTCTCGGTTCCTGAAGTGTCGTGAGCTAAAAGCGACACTCGAATGAACATTGGCCTCAAATCGGAGCTCTCCAACGGCTTTAGGTGCAAATCTTCAAACTTTCCAAAGCTGATCAGTCCTTCTTGTTCCAGCTGTTCCATGAAAATTTTGAACCTCTTTTTCAGCCTCTTGATCCTATTTCTTGTCATTGTTCCTGTTGGTACGAGTGGTGCTTGATAATCTTCGAAAGTAACTCGATGATTCTTCTTAAAATGCATGACTTGTCGATGGAATTTGATTCCTGGATCAAACGTCCAAATGATTGAAGAAGGACTTGCTGTTGATGTTGACCTGATGACCCCATCAACCAACAAAATTCATCTCTTTTTACCCTTCAATATTTTTGTCAAAACCAATCTCTTGAAACCCTTGCTTGCCCTCACAATTGCCGAAAAATTTGATTGACCGTTGTGTAGCTTGTAGGGCCTTATCCAAATTCACATGTAAGGATTTGATCTCCCTTCCACGTTGCTCATCCCTCTCTCCACTTCCCGTGGAGCACGGTCATAATCCTTACCGTAGTTTCCATCACATTGCGCTAGATTCTCTACTAAGTACATTCCTTCTTCAACATCGTTACTCAAGAAGTTCTCGTTGCTTGCCGTGTCAAAGAGCATTCAGAACTAAGAAAGGACTCTTCTATATAGGGTGCTTAGGAGTGATGTGTTAGAGAATCCGTGATGAGGGCACTTAGTAGTGTAGCCTTTAAACCGCTCCCAAGCTTCCATAAAACTTTCACCATTCTTTTGCGTGAAGCTTGAGATCTCGTTCTTTAACTTAGCGGTTCTTGAAGTAGAGAAGAACTTGGCTAAGAAGGCCTTTTTGCACTCATTCCAAGAGTTGATCGTGTCACTTGGGATATTCTTCTCCCATTGATGTGCTTTATCCCCAAGAGAGAATGAGAATAGGCAGAGCTTGAAAGCATCTTCCGAGACGCCATTTATCTTCATTGTGCCGCACAACATATCAAATTGGTTTAAATGATCCAATGGGTCCTCCATTGGTAAACCATGGAACTTTGATCCTTGCACCATGTTGATTAGGCTTACCTTGATCTCAAAGTTGTTGTTTCCGACCGGCAAAGGCCTAATACAACTGAGGTTTCCATGCACATTCGGTGCATCATAAGCTCCTATCATCGTAGCAGGTCTAGATCCATGGTAAGGAATTTGTTCACCGTCGTCTCCTTGACCGTGGTTATTGTGGTCTTGGTTCATCATACCCAAACGCTCTAGATGTTCTAACCATTCTCTTCCACGTCATGCTCTAGCGTTTTCCCTTTCCAACCAGCGAATGTCAACCACGAAATCAACCTAGTTCGCTTGACCACGGCTTCACAATTTCATACACCTAGAATCAAAGAGAAAACCAATTCAAGACGATCAAATATCAAGAAAAGTAAAGAATTAGTCTCAAGTAGATTTCAAATCCTAATGGCTAATTGCTACTCCCTGGCAACGGGGCCAAAAACTTGATAGAGAAATATTTAATGTCAAAACACAATTTTCAATATTTATATTTCTAAATCACCCAAATGCAAGTGCAAGTGTTGTATCAATTTAGATGTCAAACAACAATGAATAGCATTAACACAATAGGAATACAAGTTTCTACTTAATCTAAGTAATTAAAGATTGAGGGATTTAATTCTACAACCTAAGTAATTCAAACAAAAAACTAAGAAGCAAGGTAAACAAGGTAGAACTAAGCAAAGGAACTAAACAAGGCAATCAAAAGACTAGAAGCATGCAAACCTTAAAGACTAACCAAATTCAAAAGAAGGCGGGAAACTATTAATCAAAGCTAAACGGTTATTAAGCAATAATTAGACAAGCGAATCCTTGGGTAAGGTAATTGATTAAGATAAAGCCAAGCCAATCCATGATGCTTATTCAAACTACAAATGCTAATCCTTAGGTCTTAGAACACTAAGCTAGACTAATCCACTTCCATGGCACTAATCCTTATACTAATCAAGTAATTAACAAAGATTTTCATCCATAATCACAAGAGTAACATGCATTAATAACAAGTCTAACTAACCACTTAGCACCCTAATCATCTATTCCCATAAGCTAGGCACACTAAGCATTCATTATGTTCATTCAAGTACTTTCATAGACACCTTCCAGGCATGAAATCACCTATGATCTAGACTAACTTGATCAAGACTAATCAAGCATTAAGAACACTTAATGAACAAGAATATTTAACAATCTAAACCTTAAGCATCATGAATCAACCTAAACTTATCCTAATCTACCATACCCAAAGATCCTAATGGAACTACTCACTAATTATGACATAAACATTAAGATCTACAAAGATTAAGTGCTTAATCATGATAAAACTTGAAATACTTAAAGAAATTCAAGATGAAAAGAAAAGAAATTGCATTCAATCTTAATAGATCATTAAAAGGTTCTAAAACAAAGCATAATCCCTTACAAATCAGGTTAAGAGTCTTTAAATAGTATAAGGGGCAAACCAGGTCACTTGGAACAAACCGAGTTTTGTCCCGGTTGAGTTGGGTTTTCTGCACAGTTCCAGCGACCTGGTAAGGTCACTGAGTATGCCCGCTGTTAACCTCTGAAACTTTTTGGTTTTTGCAGATTGAGTCTCCATCGGGCAGGTGAGGTCGGTATGAGAGATCACTGACCACCAATCGGTTGCATGTGGTCACACAAGGCCGATCCTTCTCTGAGAATGTCTGTCTCTTTTTTAGCTTCTGTTCTCGAGCTCCTCCGCAACTCCAAGTCCCTCGAGTGCTGAAATCTTGATTCCAGTTCGTCCAAATTAATTCATCTCCTAAACCTCCAAACTCCAAAAATCCTACAAAAATAGACAAAATGCAATGCAAAATGCAAAAAATTTACCTAAACTCCTAAAATGCAAAACCAAGACCAAGTGACAATTAACTAATGTAAATGTGCTAGAACTACTTAAGAAATGAGGCAAAAGCTAAAATAGTGATACCGAAAACTATGCAAAACTTACACATATCAACTAGTCTAGCTATCTTGAGCTGTCGAACATTTCCCCAAGCTGATTCTGCTAGTAGCTCAGCTACTTTAGCTCGACCAACTCATCTTTTCCTCCTAACAAATGTTCCCTCTATCCTTACCGCAGGATGCGGGTGTTACAAGTCTAACCCCTTTAAACTGAATTCTTCATCGAATTCGGTGAATGTAAGACTTTCATTACTCCTTTCCCTTTTCCCTATCTTTAGTCTTTTCTAAACTTTAGATATTTTCACTTGATCAAATATATATTCGAAAAATTTGATCAAGTTTCCCAACCATTTCCAACATGTACTTGATCAATTTCTTCGATCTTAGTCTTTTCCAAGACTTAACTAAATTTCCCAACTTTGTTCCCTTCTCGGAGTTGGTCAATTTCCCCAAATTTGTCCATTTTGAACTAAGTTAATTTTCCTGACCTTCGTCCATTCTCGGACTTCGTCAATTTCCAACGTTGGTCCATTTTGTACACAATTGTTTATCCCGTTGATCATGGTCAATCTCCGAACTGATCAACTATTTCCCATCCTTGTCCATCCCCGCCTAGAACCATTGTTTGATCTTGGTCAATATCTGAAAGATCAAATTTCCCTTGATCTTGTTCCATCTCCAAAAATATCAAGTTTTCAGTTCTTAGTCAAATTCCGACTAGATCTATATGTCATGATCTTGGTCCAACTCCGAGAATATCATATTTCCTAAAGATATTCTATTCTCGACTTGATCATATTGTGTATCTTGACTCATCCCCTATTGCATTGTCTTCAAAGAAACAAACATGAGTTGCACGTTCTTCTACCGAGGCGGAATAAAAAGTTGTAGCTAACATAGCTTCCAAAATTTAATGCGTATGTTCTCTGTTATCTAAACTTGGCATCACCTTAGCTTCATCGCATGTTATATATTGTGACAATGTGAGAGCCACGTAATCTCTTCCAATCCTGTATTTCACTCGCGCATAAATGTACTTAATCTGGTGCCCTTACTCGTCTCTCTCATTTTTCAAAACAATATCTAACTTGTGGATGCACTCACAAAATCGTTATCGCGAGTGCTATTTCTTGAGCTGTTTCCCATGATTGGAGTTACAAAACTACATCGATCGAGCTACGAGCACGAGTAGGTAGGCGGCTAGGGGGGGGGCGGCTGGGCTGGGAAGGAAGGACCCCGCAAACGCTTGGAGTTGAAGGTACTACGGTGAAGCGAGAAAGATGAATCTACAATGACTCCTGCAATCGAGATATTTGAAGAGGGCGTAAATTGTTTGAGGTAGTGGAGGTTGAAGGGTGATCGTTGATTTAGTTGAACCCGAGTTTAATATATCATATTGCAGCAATATTATCTTCGAAATTGTTTATAAACTTTTTACTTCTAAAGGGGAAGAGGGAGAGACAAATAGATATTGCAGCTTGCAGGGGTTGGGAATATAAATTCCAGCCTCAGGAGACTACAAACGACGACTAGCTTGGGTTTTATCTAGTGTAGGTATGTCATGTTAAAAAAGGGAAGACACGTGTTATCTTAAAAACATCTGAAAATGGTGACATGGTATTCAATAGAGAGTGTCCCTTATTATTACAGAAAAAAGGAAATTATTAAGGGAATAAACATCAAACATTTTTGCTAAGTCACACAAATTTCTCGGCCAACGGTTTTGTCATTTGTAGTTATTATATTTTCGATACAAAAGTTAGTTTCACTATAAATGATGAAGAACTGTAATTAATTAGAAAATTAAATTGTTCAGCTCTTACAATTTTTCTTTGCCAAAGAAGTAAAAACAAAGGAGCTTGTCGATTAGCTTATTTTCAGCGAAAGGGTCCATATGATAAGAGAATCGTTTCTTGTGTTGCCGAGAAAGGAGCTTGTCGCGAACAAGACGTGCGGTCCAACCTCTTAAATGTTGTGTCTAGTATTTCCGAAACTTGAGTATGTAACCTTTATGGCCGGCCTCTCATTCTAGACGTTCGTCAAAAAAACTACTAGTGAATTCCATTTTTTAGAGATGGTATATATCTATTAAAGAAAACTTCTCTTCAATAATCTATGTGCCTCGATTATATTTGCACTTTTTTATCTAGCCTCATAACTTTAATCAGGTTTTTGAATTTATGTGCAATTTTACGTTAATTTGCACGAGTTTCGAAAATTTTCAAGCCAACGTAAGAAGGCGTCATGCATGTTAGAAACTAGTAACACTTGTTGTAAGGTACAATTAAAACAAGTGATTCTTCATTAGCTCTTTCCTCGTCCATCTAGACGCCACCTAGAGATCAGAAAGAGGAAAATATATATAAATCCAAAAGCTCGAAATATAAAGAATAACATTCCAAAAGAACAAAGAGAATATTGACGCACCGTAATCTCTTGTTGTCTTGCATTTGAAGCATTCTGCCCTGCTTGCGTAGTTGTGAACCCCACAACCGACCCGAGGACAAACCCAATCGCCAGTTTTCCAGCCGGGAGGACAAGCCGTGCCATCATTCCCGTAAGCAACCATTTGAGCGCCGTAGTACTGTTCCGTATACTCGACTTTGATCATTCCACATCGGTAGCAACTTGTGCGGCTCGCGTAATTGTGGCTCCCACAATTCAATGCACCACAATACCAATCACCAGCCAAAACTTCGGTCCTGCTGTACAAGTACGTTGACACATCTACCCCACCAAACTTGGGGTATCCGCATTTTTGGCATGACTCTCGTTTTTTGAAGTTTGCGTGCTGACACGCACCACATAGCCAGTCTCCTCCACTCCAACTCATCTCTCTCCTTATGTGTATATCTCTAAACCACCTGAAACGTTTATTACTAGTAGGGTTTAGCCAACTTACTCAAAAGTAATAACTGAGGTTGAGTTTTATTTAAGGAGAAGAGTGATCGAACCTGAGAAGACAAGAGACTGGTAAGCCAAAGGAAGCGGTGAACTTGGTAGTTTGAGGAACATGGCTTTTTATAAGCATTAAAAAGAGAATGTAAATTTAGATAGATGCTGATTCCATCAACTTTCTTTGCAACATGAGGATATAGTGATATAAATAATACCAAAGAAATTAAAGCACGAACTAATGTGGTGGCAAGAATTTGGGACAAGATCATAAAATCGAATGGTGTGCAATATAATTTTCAAAGGGTACAAATTTTTTTTTTGGATCATCTAGTCATATTGGGTTTGTGACACCATGTTTTTATCTTGTGATGGTTTTACAAATATCATTATAAGAGAGTTTATCTACGTACAAACATTATGGTGAAGTAGATACCGATTAACGTAAAAGTTGAAACTGTTTCATGTGAAGGAGAAAAGTCGTCAAGGATAATTTGGAAGGAAATAACAAGAGCGCCCTCGAGGGCTTAAAGTGATTCTCAATTGCATTATTGTGGGTAAAAGAGAAGAGGATGATGAATGGTATTATTCTCTTCTGTTGCCCCCCAATAACCATTTGTTCCAATTCTGCCCTTCATTCGTGGTCGTTCATACCTAGCTCTAGCTCCTCAATGGATTTCGAAATCTTTCATATTATCCATTTTGTTTCTGTTATCTTTTAATGGAATACAAATTGTACACTGTCCCCGTATATGTGTAATAAAGTTATACAATGAATATATGTGGGAAAATGTCAAAACCACTTACCAATCATACTAAAGCATATGATAATTCAAATGTAAACTCGAAATCTGAAATTAAGACATTTCTTAAATAAAATCTAAAGAACCAAAGACGAAATAGATATTTCGTTTAGATTTATTTTATATAATCACTGGTAGATTGAATTGTATAACAATAAGAATTAATTGATTTAAAAATATATACACAGATATTTAATCATCATCTATCCATATAATGAAAACATAAGTGAAAAGAAAGAAATTAAACAAAGTTTGATAAGCTTTTCCACTTTATGTACTATGTTTTGCTTGTTTCTTTAATTCTTTCGTTTTTCTTTTTTTTTTCTACTCTTTTTAAGTTTTATTTATTTATGGACTATGCCTTCATTGCTCCTAGAGTTTTCAAATAACATTTTATATGGAGCAACAAATTTAACATTATAAAAAATTATCATAGGCAATGTGAAATGGTTATCAAGCAATCATTTTCTAATAAATAATTTAAGTACATTTTTGTTGAATATTTTTCATTTATGTCTAACGCATGAGATAAAACCTCCTAACAAATAAATAGAAAATACGTAAAGAAAATTGGATCTTCAGTGTGGTGTAAGGATATTTTAAGCTTTAATTTAGTAAAAACAACAGAAAAAAAAAAATTTAGCAGGTTATCAAACTGAATAGTAATGTCCTACTATATATTTTTGGAAAGCTAATATCGTAAAACATATACTCTCTTATTTTTGTTCCTGTATAAAAGTACAGTTTATCATTTTCCTCTAATTACATGGACATCGTACATTGGCGTAGGGCAATACCGTAACACTTGATTACTATTTTTGAAATATGAAATTTATTAATAACAAGAGAACACTTGAATTTTTACCATAAGATGATGTACGAATAATATTTGGTTAACAAGAAATTAGAGATAAATTGGCATTTAGAAAATATAAAATAGAATATATATACTACTAGATGAAACTCCCCCGGGTGAGCTCTCTTCTAGTTATTGTCTTAAGGGCCATATGGGGCAGCCATAACGCGGACAGTATTAAAGTGTTACAAAACTATATACTACCAAATTCACTTAGAATTTATTCTTTATTATAATGCCAATTTATTCTTTCAAACACTTTTATTCTTTTTCTTCAATAATTCAAAAGCGATCATACCAAGATTCACTAAGGCATGTCTAAGTTCATTTTCCTCTACATGAATCGGTTCAAATTAAGTTTAAATAACTTTTACCATTTCGAACATGATTTTTCTACGTTATCCTAAATTGTCCGACTTTCAATTCTTGTTGTCGGCTACTTCAACATTTACAGGACATTCTCTAATCGGAAAGATTAAGCATTAATCAGTTTGACATATCATCTTATTACTCTACATGCCATAATTGTGTACATGAAATAGTAATTGGTACGAAGACATTAATAGAAATATATTTTTACTTGCATACTTCTCATTTTTATGGAAGTTCGAGTTTTAAAACATAGCTATATCTATAGTACCTAAAAATTGACATCATATGATTCATATCTTACGTTTTAGTCAAATATCTTGGTAAATTTTGGCTCATAGATGATATAGATCTCATCTTCATCTAACAAAGATTAACTATTATTGAAAATCTCAGCGATATTTGTTGATACCAATCAAAAGTCACTGTAGACTTCTTTTTCTTTAACTCATATTCAAAAGTTTACAGAACCTAGTATATATGCATCCATCCAAATAATACCTTTTGTTTAACATAATTATTATTGACTGAGTTGGTAAAATGAGTAGAACTATGTTTATAATTATCAGAATTAATATTCCATATATATTTTTGTAAACTCTTCTCATGCGGATTAGATAATGCTAAAGAAATTTCGACCGCATATTGGTCAAGCGATCGAAAACTCTTTTAAATTGAAAAATGGTTTAAAATAAAAGAACAATATATTTGATAAAAATGACCAAAATTTCTTTGAATATTATGCACACCTCATCTTGTTTATCATCTCACCTTCTTCTTTTCCTTTTACATTTTGTATTTCATTTTTTTCTCTCTTAACATAAAATGTTAAATCTCTTTTTCGTATTTAAAGAAAGTCCCGCTAATTTGATACAGTCTTCAGATGAGATGAGTGGTCCACTTTACATGTAACAAATTTTATTTTTCTATTTTCTTTGATTTCTTATAATTTAAGTCACAGTGCATACTCTGTTTAGATCGATGCAATAGGAACATATTCGAAAGGTTCATTTTCTAGTCACTTAACCTCCGAATGAGGCATACCATCCGAATATTAATTTTAACTAGGTTAGATCTCGCATAGTAATATTTTAAATTCATACAAAATAACTAAAAATAAAACAAAATCACCTGTAAAAATATATTAACTATATATTTAGAAAGAAACTTTTAGAATAAAATTGTTATTATGTACTTAAATAAATGATATGTCATTAAAAAAAATTCTTGAATCCTGAAATTTATTTATATTTTAGAAGAGTTTAAAAAGCAACATAATCACAATTTACAATATACAATTACAAAGATTTTACCTTTTTAATTTATATTACAATTTTTATTATAGAAATTTTGTTTTCCATTTTTTAACTTATTTATTTTATTTTCATATATAAATATGATTAAACTCTATTAGTCTCATTATATGAAATATTCAGTAGCTACACTTTAAATATATCACAATGATATATATTATTACATTTTACTTATATATTTTTTGTATTTATATTTGTCCAACATATTTTATAATTACGATATAAATTTCTATTTTACAATATAAAATTTATCTCGTGCATAGCACGGAACATCATCTAATAAAATAGTATCGAGAACTCTTATACAAAATTATCAAACAACAAAAAATCCTGACATGGGCGTGGTTGTTTATGGTTTTCAAATCCGTAGAAGACCACTTTTCCCCTAGAGTCATGAAACCAAATCAATTAAGCTTTGCTTTAGGTTTTATAATTCAGAGTCAAAGAAATAAAATTTTGTTGTAGAGATACTTTTTCCATGGTACCCAAAATTTTGTTTTATGAGGCTTTGATCCTTTTCTCTCCATATGTTATGTATATCTATATTTATATTAGATTACACATTGAACTCATAACTATGAAGTTATATAAAAGACGATGAATCTTGTTGAATAAGTGTGGTAGCAAGGGTAGACTGAATGATTATTCATTTATATTTGGTCCACCATCCGACCAAACTTCATACTTCATCAATGTGAAAATTTCTTAGCCGTAGGACTGACCACAGAGTACAGCGTCATTTGGCAGCATGTTTGTGGCTAGGAAAAAAATATCTCGTAAGTAGAAAACCGTTTAACCTTAGCAATCATGGGAAATCCAAATATCTCCACACATATATTATTTACTTTATGGTATAAATTTTATTTATTATTCTTATAATATAGTTATTAATATTAATTTTTTTTCTTAATATTAGATTACATGAACTTAAAGAAAAATTTACAATTTAAATCCTACAAAAGTTTTAAAGTTACAATCATAACCAATCAGACTCAAAACTACGGTTATATATTAATATTGTTATAAAACATCTTATGGACTCATTAACCGGCCCATTAGGTTTTACTCTTTTCTATTGTACCCTGACATCTATATATATTGTTCCAGAGATCATTAATATGATAAGTTTACAACACGTTATCGGCACGAGGCTCTAACTAACGGAGCCCTAGCCGCCGCTTCTTCTCCTCCTCCGAGCCCTAGCCGCCGCTTCTTCTCCTACATTGAGTCGATTTGAAAACCGAGGTCTTTAGCTCCCGGTTCCTTTTTCCAGTCAGAACCAAAAAGGCGTGATCAAAGGTAAAATCATCACCCTAATGATCGAAACCGTCTTCATTTAGAAACTCTAATCTAAACTAGGCTCGAGGTACCCGTTATGGTGCTAATGTTTGCGGTTTTTATTATGAGATTATGAAATATGGTCTTGTCTTTAATATGGTGTGGCTGGATCCACTATCCACCACAATGATATCCATGTTCTCATGCATATCTTTGATTAAACAAGAGGTATGATTAAATTTAAATAAACCATAATAAATTCATAAATGAAATAAAAGACATAAGTTCTGAAATGTAAATCAAATCAAATAAAACAATCCATGAAAATAAAATCAGAATAAATCGAAATTTTCAGATGTCAGATTAATCGAGTAGGTCGGAGGTTTGTAATCCATGGGATCAGCCTTCTCATCCTTGAAGTCCTCATAATCTTGGTGGACCAGATTAGCTTCAGGATTAGCCTTCCCGTGCTTCTGATAGAGCTCACAAAGGAACTTGAGAGTGCGACAGTTCTTGGACCAATGATTGACATCCCGCATCGGTGGCAAGGGATGGATTGGTCGAGTTGCTGCATGGGTCGGTTGGAGATCCCACGACCTTTACCGTAATTGTAACTGAGGTTAGGTTGGTTGCCTCGCGTTCGATTCCCACGTCCATTGCCACGCTTCCCACGTCCGTTGTCACGTCCACGGCCACGATCAGAGGATCTGTCACGCTGGACGTAGTTGGATTCTCTATTGGCTCCTTCTTGAGTGGGCTGATCCCGGGGGCCTTTGAGCACTATTCTTCATCAACAACTGATTGTTTTTCTCTGCTAGGAGTAAGCAAGAGATCAAATCCCATATGCGTGTGTTTCATTCCACGCGTATTGTTGCTGAAGCACGATATTCTGAGTGGTTGAAGGTGTGACAATGTCTCTCAAGAAGATCATGATCAGACACTTCTTCGCCACAGAGTTTTCATGAGTGAAACAATCCGAAAGAGTTCGGAGTTGTAGGCGTCCACGGAATTGAAATCTTGGAACCGTAGGTTCTTCCAATCGAACTTGGCTGGGGCAATAGGACGTTTTCTGATGGTCATACCTCTTTTCAGTGCCACCCAAAGGTCGAGTGGATTCTCAATCGTGAGATATTGATTTTTGAGGCTCTCGGTCAGGTGATGACGGATATGAAATATCGCCTGGAACCGATCTTTGAGAGATGCGGTGTTATCATCGATGATGCATTCACCTAGGCCTTTGGAGTTGAGAAAAATTTTAGTGTCAAGGGCCCACTGGAGATAGTTATCTCCTGAGACATTGAGTGCCTCGAATTCAACCTTTGAATGTTCGACATCTGAAACATATCTAATTAATTTCATTAAGGGATTATGAATCTATGGTATTTAGATTATGGGATTCATAACAGTATGATGAACAGTAACGATGAACAGTAACGATGAACAATAACGATGAACATAACGATAAACAGTAACGATGAACAGTTATGATGAACAGTAACGATGAACAGTACGATGAACAGTAACGATGAACAGTTATGATGAACAGTAACGATGAACAGTAACGATGAACAGTACGTGAGTTTGCATGATTTTACAAAACAAAATCGTGAACGGTAACCGATCGACCAGACGGTCTTAGAT
>SMJT01000064.1:872428-921430 GCA_004349715.1 Crucihimalaya himalaica
TATTTAAAAAGAACTGAAAATTATCCAGATTGACTTTAATTTTTGCAAAAATAACTAGATTAACAATTTAACACCCAATTTTAGATGCTAACTAGAGTAACACAACATTTTGGTTAATATCTAATAAAACTGTACTTAGTTTATTATTAACGATTATGCTATTATCTTAAATTTAATTAATTACAAAAAACTAAATTCGAGATTAACAACAAAAGAAAAAGGTAATTCGAGATTAGCAAAAAATAAAACAATAAAAACCAAAAAGGAAAAAAATAAGTTTCATTAGTCGGCCTTTATTCTTCTTCGTCTCTCATACATCTCACCGGCAAACCCTAAATCTCTATCTCACACACCGTCGCCGCCTCTCTTCGCCTCTCGACGCCGTCGATCAGCCTTCGTCGCCGATTTTAGGCTTCTCACACCGGCGTCGGAGTTCTCTTAGATGCAAACAAATCTCTGAACCTGCTCACAAACCGAATCGGCCACTATCTCTTATTCTGCTTAAAATTGGTTCGTCTCATTCTTTTGATTGTTATAATAAGTTCTATAGCTATCTCTTTTGATTTTTACTCCTCTAAATCCTCCGTTTTGGATCTGCTTAATGTATCAAAACTAAATTTGTGGTATTGGTTTCAAATTGTTACTTCTCTGGGTTTGTTTTGTGTCCTGAGAGCCATTAAATTGTTTGCATTTCGAGATTTAAATAGTTTTTGTCATACAAAGAGAAAATTTCAATAGTTTCCATTGTTCAAAACTTACTACTTTTTTTTAGTTTACTATGTGTTAATAGTTTCGTATTGCTCAACCTTGTGATCGATCTTTCCCTTGTTATTGTTATATGTGACTTTGCTGCATTGGTTTAGATCTGTGATTACTTGATTTATGATTTTCTCTATATAATATGTGATTATTGATGTTTTAACTAACACAGTTTTGGTGCAATTTGTAATGTAATTAAAGGATCGAAAAGAAGAAGAATGTAGCAAGGGGAAATGGACTGATAAGATCTTGATTCTTGTCATCGTCATCTTCAAAAAAATTTCGGTAAAACTACTGAGAGAGAGAGAGAGAGAGAGAGAGAGAGAGAGAGAGAGAGAGAGAGAGAGAGAGAGAGAGAGAGAGAGAGAGAGAGAGAGAGAGAGAGAGAGAGAGAGAGAGAGAGAGAGAGAGAGAGAGAGAGAGAGAGAGAGAGAGAGATTTGAGAAAAAAATGAGAAAATTGAGTTTACATATAGAGGGTCGACATCAGGTCTGGTTAAAAGTACCTGCTTTAGGAGACTTTACTAGTGAAGTCTCGTGTGAGAATTCATTAATGAAGTCTTTTTTTAGTAATTAAATACTAAATTTAAATTAGAAAAATAATAATTTTATTACAATTTCTTATACAGAAAATAAGTTTATCCAAATATGAATTTTATAAATTAAAATTTCATAAACTTTCATAATAGTAAATCATGTAAGGTTGATTATATACCAGAAAACCCAAAAACTAAAGAAGACTTTGCAAGAGAAGTCTCATAAATCTTTTCAAATTTTTTGAAAGTTTTGAAATTTTTAAATTTTTTCAAAATTTTTTTAAATTTTTTTTTCAAAAATTTCAGACTTCATATCTGAAGTCTCCATTCTTAAAATGTTACAGACTCATATGAGACTTCGCTGATGAAGTCTCTCTTTATCCTGATCTCTAAAATCGAATATTTTTCCAATTTTTGTTAACAATCTCTAATAAATACTGACATTTGACATCAAAATACTTTAATATAACCAAAATCTAACAACTATATGAAAAATCAGCATTTTATATCAAAATATACCAACATAAGTCTAACCCTAATATATATACATGAATTCTTACCTATTGTCAAATCCTAAACCTATTATGTCTCACATTGTTTAATTTTATGAAATTTTATTTCAAACTTTTATCGTTGATTTAAAATAATTTACCTATCAAAAATTTTGATCCAAATATTTTTAATTATTTTTAATTTAAATTTAAGAATTAACTACTGTTTGAGACTTTGCTTGTGAAGTCTCCGATTTCTTTTGGGGTTTATATCATAATCACCCTCACATGCTTTACTTTTATAAATTTTTTATGAAATTTTTATTTATAAAGTTCATATTTGGATAAACTTAATTTCTGCATAAGAAATTGTAATTAAATTATTTTTATTATTTTTTAATTCAAATCTAAGATTTAATTAATAAATGAGAAGAAATAAATGTTAAAATTACAATTGGGATTTTTGTTTTTTTGTTTGCAAATAAGGAGGTTAACGTAATTTTCCTACGCTTTTGGTCTAGTTTTACATTTATTTCAATTTGAGGTATAGTTTTGTATTCAAACTTAATTTTAGGTGTAGTTTCGGTAATTTTCCCACATTTAAATGTGTATTTTGTTTAGGAAATTTAAAAATTCGAAATTCATGATTGATATATTAAATTTGGATATTTAAATTTTTATTGTTAGTTTAAGAAACAAAAAAATTCCGGACTTCATGACTAACGATTTTATTATATTTAAATTTTCAAATTTGATTTTTTCATGAAACTAAAAAAAAATTTATTTTTGTTAAACTTGGATATTTAATACGTATTGTTAGTTTAAGTTTTTTTAAAAAAACTGACATTCATGATTTATATATAGGGGGAATTGCTAAAACTAGATCCAAAATTGAGTTTGAATGTAAAACTAGACCCCAAATTGAAACAAATGCAAAACTAGACTTTTTGAGTATTGAAATTACATTAACCTCCTTCTTGAACGAAGTCTCACAGTAGACTTCGTTCATGACATCCATGAAATCTGAACCGTAATTAAACCTTAAATTTAAATGGGTAAGAATCCATGCATATATCTTTAGGGTTAATTAGACTTAGTTTGATATATTTTTGATATAAAATAGCGATCCTTCGTATAGTTGTTAGATTTTGAATATATTATATTATTTTGATGTCAAATGTTAGTATTTGTTAACAAAAAGTGAAAAAAAAATTCGAATTTTAGAGTTTAGGGGTAACAGATTTCTCGAGTCTCGGGTGAAGTCTCATGGTAGACTTCGCATGTGAAGTCTGTAAGATTTTGTTGTCGTAGACTTCTTTGTAGAAGTTTGAAATCAAATAAATCCAAAATTTCAAAAAAATTCAGAAACTGAAAAGACTTTTAGGTAAAAACTTTGGGGGGAAAAAAAAATTTACATTTACTAAACAAAATAAAACTGAAATTGCAATAATTAATCTGGGTTAAAAATTTAAAAATCTCTATCGCTCTCTTACTCCTCCGAATCACCAAACGTTGCCGGAAATCTCTAAACGCCGACACTCTATCACGTCTCCTACGATCGTCGCCGTCGTAGATCGCAGATCTAATCCAATCTTTTATTTGATTCGCAGATCTGGGAATCGCAACCGTCTATTCACATCTATAATCTTTATTCATCTAAAAATTCTATTTCCGTTTAGTCTCTTCGTCTGTCCCTTTTCTGATCTCAGATTTATAGTTACTAGAGTGTTGGAGACTTCATAAGGGAAGTTCCTTAAATATTGTGACGTTAACCAAAGGTAATGTGCGACTTATTCCATTAGTGTTCTTTGGATTCAATCGTTTCCATGTTTAGCCTCCACTATAATCATGATCGTGCCTTTAACTTTAATTCAAAGCTATTCAGTTTATGTCTTCGCATTTTAGATGAGTAGTAGACGGTCGGTGAAGAGAGCATTGATTCTAGATGACGATGAAGATATATATTACAGCTTCAAGGTTCTTCTACCTAACGGCACTAGTGTTAAACTCACACTTACTAACCCAGACCCTGAGATGTCAATGTAAAATTTTGTCAACTTGGTGACCAAGGAGTACGATAATGCACGAAAAGATCGTGTTTTGTTGTCTAAAAAGACGAGGGTTGATTGGAACTCCGGTGGAAAGTTTTATCTTCAGTCAAATGGTGAAAAGATGAAAGGCATTGCTCAAGTCTACATAACCGATCGGGACCGTTTCAATGAGAATGCACGAGAAATGTCTGAAACTTTTGCCGGAAGATCAAAGAGCACCTGATTCTTTGGATTTCTATGAAACGGAGGGGGGTTTATGTAAATTATATTTTCGAACCTTTAATTTATTTATTTTAATTTCTTTTAAAATAGATTGGAACTTTATTTCTTTAGTGTTATGTTAAATTCTTTAATTTCTCTTATTATGTTAATTATCTTTCAGAACCTTTGATTTCTTATTATGTTAATTATTATTGGAACCTTGATTTGTAAATCAAATACAAAGTTCGAAAACCGCAAAAATACAAAAAGAACAGGTCATACCTATATAAGTAAGAGTTTGAAAAGAAGACTTTAAAAGTAGACTTCATGAGTATACTTCACTTAGAGACGTCGTATTCATATAGAACACCCAATTAGAGACTTCTCCAGGATACTTCCAGCACATACTTCCTCTATAGGAAGTGGTATAATACATATGCATACCATATTTATTCTTCATTGCAGATCTAATCATCTTCGGCGTTACTCCATCGATTATTCCCCATTTGGTAGACTTCGTGTGTGAAGTCTGTAAGATTTTGTTATCGTAGACTTCTTTGTAGAAGTCTGAAATTCAAATAAATCCAAAATTTTGAAAATTTTCGCGAAAAAATTAGAAAAATTAGAAAAATTCAAAAAATAANAATAAATAAGTTAGCTATTCCTTTTCAATAGTTTTAAATAACTTAATTTTTTCCTTTTCTAAATTTCAATAACTTAATATTTTTGAATATTTTCCTAATTTTTTACATCTTTTAAACTTTTTTATTTTGACACGTGTCAAAAACTTTTTTATTTTGACACGTGTCAAAACTTTTTTATTTTGACACGTGTTAGGGGGAAATTACATTAACCCCCTTATTTACAAACAAAAAAACAAAAACCACAATTACAGTTCTAACCTCCGCGCAGCATAGACTTCTTGAACGAAGTCTCATAGTAGACTTCGTTTATGACATCCATGAAGTCTAAACCGTAATTATACCTTAGATTTAAATTAGGAAAATAATAAAAAATATTTTCAATGCAATTTCTTCTAAAGAAAATATGATTATCTAAAATATGAACTTTTTAAATTAAAATTTCCGTAACTTTCATAAAATTTAAGCATCTAAGGTTGATTATGTTCTAAAATACCATAAACAGTCGCAGACTTCGACCATCAAGTCTGGAACCGTAATTAAATGTGAAATTTAAATTAAAAAATAATTAAAAGATATTTTGATCAAAATTTTTGAAAGATAAATTATTTTATATCAAAGTGAATAGGTTGAAAAATAAAATTTCGTAAAACTAAGCCATTTGATGTAAACCATGTGACGCATATAGGTTAGAGGTTGCCAATGGGTAAGAATTCATGCATATATCTTTAGGGTTAGACTTAGTTTGATATGTTTTTGATATAAAATGGCGATCTTTCGTAAAGTTGTTACGATATGTTAGATTAGTATTGTCGAGATCAATTATGATATGTTAAACTGTAGTGAATAACACACTTACGCGCGAACGGATTGATCCTCCATAATTTAAGCTCCACGATCACTGCTCCACCCCTCCTAGTCCTAAAGCCAATCCAGAAGTTATAAGCGTGTTCGCCGGTTGCCACACACTTTAACATATTGTCCCAATTATGATTAATAAAAGTTGGTTGTAAATTACAA
Source organism: Crucihimalaya himalaica (assembly GCA_004349715.1). NCBI lineage: Eukaryota > Viridiplantae > Streptophyta > Magnoliopsida > Brassicales > Brassicaceae > Crucihimalaya > Crucihimalaya himalaica. The sequence continues at coordinate 878,127 of SMJT01000064.1, forward strand.
TAATGTAAGTTTCGTCATGGTGTTATTATTGTTTGGTTTAAACTTACATGGCATATTTGATGTGAAACACACTCTTTGTATGTGAACGGCCATGTGGACTCTCTTGAAGGGGGCATGTGCTGCAGATCATGCCCATAGTATCTACATCATAAGTGTTCTCCTTCTGTTAAATAAAATTACATGCATATAAATTATGGTTTAACAAATTTGCATGCATACCTATAGCAACGTTTGTTTTGGTTTTGATGTCACGAATTTGGGTCAAACTTAAAAAATCCAAGTAGTGCTTGTCGTTCAAATGATCGATTTTTATGATTCCAGTCTTTGTAGACAAAATTGTAAGTACGAAGCGAGAGTTTGTTCCACGGAATGCTGCAAATCATGGCTGTACTGCTATTTTCTGTATTTCCAATCAGTGCCCTTCATACTTTTCCAATCCAGAGAACATTGGCACATGTACTCGAGTAATCATCAACTCCATTTTAGTTCCCTGCATAAGAAAAAAACATCACCTAAGTATTGTATTGTCAGATCCATGTGACTGCATGTATGCATGTAAAAACATAAAACCTAAGTGACTTTAAAACACCAATCTGTTTTGCTTCCATTGGCTCTTTTATTTACTTTGGCTAGAAGGTTGTAAGCATCCATCGGGTTTTTTATATTTCTTGTGAGTTTTGTGTTGCTGAGATAAAAGCAGTGAAGAAACGACTTCGTCTATGGAGGTAGAATGATTAATAGATGGGAAACTGAAAAGACGGACGTATCTTAAGGACGTGACTTTAAAAAAAAAAATTCAGCGTTTCTGGTTCTTTAATGTTTTGTTTTAAGTTTTACAGATTTCTTCAGTGATGTCTGTATGCGAAGTCTGTAAGCAAAGTCTCCAAATGAAGTCGGAAAATGACAGACTATAAACTTCATGCGCAGACTTTACACGCAGACTTCTCCGAGAGACTGCATGCTCATGCTCAATCATTATGTCTATTCAATAATGGCTTTGGGACATCGGAAAGGGCAAAGACAAAGTCATTATGAATGGACTCAAGACCCAAGGTGATTCAGTGTATCTAGTGAGTAATTTAATGGTTCGTTAATTATTAGAATAAATTTAGATTTTACAGACTTCTTTGGTGAAGTCTCCTAATAGACTTCGTCTATGAAGTAACCGATTTATCAGACTTTGTTGTAGAAGTCTAATTTCGAAAACTTTCAAAAAATTTAGAAAGATTGCAAAAACTTTCAAAATTTTGGGTTAAAAATTTTGGGAGGCAAAAAAACAAAAAAAAATTTACATTTACTAAACAAGATAAAACTGAAATTGCAATAGTTAATCTAGGTTAAAAAATTATAAAATCTCCATCGCTCTCTTTCTCCTCCGAATCACCAAACATCGCCGGAAATCTCTAAACGCCAACACTCTATCTCGTCTCCTACGATCGTCGCCGTCGTAAGTTATTGATATTCTTCTTCCCTGCAGGAAAACCCCAAACTCTATCTGTCAGGGTTTGCTCACAGTCGCCGTCGACAAAACGCCAATTCCTCACTCTTTCATTGAACCGTCACCGTGGATTAGGAATTCTCGCTGGAAAATCACCATACGACGACACCCTCTCTGCGACGACACCCTCTCTGCGACGACACCCTCTCTCTACTCTTTCTCTAAACTGTTTCTTTTTTTTTTCTGTATCTAATCCCATCATTTATTTGATTCGCAGATCTGGGAATCGCAACCGTCTATTCACATCTTCAATCTTTATTCATATAAAAATTCCATTTCAGTTTAAGTCTCTTCGTCTGTCTCTTTTCTGATCTCGGATTTATAGTTACTAGAGTGTTGGAGACTTCATATGGGAAGTCTGCTACATAGACTTCATAAGTCTTCACCGGCGAAGTCTCGTACACTTCACTGGCGAAGTCTCGTACACTTCATAGTTATCTAACTTCCCGTTTTTTTTGTGACATAGGTTTGTAATATGGCTCTTTCGCGCGAAATAACTGAATATGAACCGAAGACTGATTTTCACCATATGCCAGAGTTTCCACCCAGGCATTTCACGGAAGGCGCTGAGCCGCAACCTGAAAAAAGTATAGACTACTACAGCGGAACACCTAAACTTCTTGAAGCTGTCAAGCGTGCACTAACTGTAGCTGAATGGGAAAGGATTTGGACTTCCCCTCATGATGTCTTCCTAATGTACCACGAGCAACAAATCGCATGGGCATCGAGGTTGGTGCGCTATATGCTCGGTTTCCAACTTGTATGCTTCAAGAAGCATGAGATTTGGAGTCTAGTTAGTGAAGTCCCAGTCAGGTTCTCTATANTTACAATTTCTTGCAATCTTATTCAAGATTCAATCATAACTTTTCCCTTTGATACCCCTTTCCATTGATATATCAAAGTCCCTTGAACTGGAATTGCTTTAATTCTCAGTAAACTCTTACCACTTTACTGATTTTTAACATATCCTTTTCAATCGCAACCTTCCCTAGGCTCGATCTTAAATACTTTTTCCCTTAGTATTTCTCGAATTGATTCCACAATTCTTGATCCTAGTCTCTCCAAGACTGAATCGTTTACATTCGATATGTCCTTCCTTAGACAACGTCTACACTCTTCTTAACCTTTACTAGGCAGTTTTCAACACTTTCACTGAAATTGTCTAACCATTTCCTTGTCAAAACTACATTCATCGTAGATCTGCTGGTACCTTCCAGCGTTCACCAACGATATGTTGGTACCATCCAACATTCGCAAACACTCTGTGCCTTCGAAGATTTCAAAATCTCTAGGCACCAAACGTTTTTACCTTCACCATCTTTTCCACGTGAATGATTCACACTCATTCAACCTTAGTATCAAAACATCTTCGAATTCTAAGAAACTTAACCATGTTTTTTCTCGAGAATTCTTCGAATTACCCTCTTCCTTACTTACTTTTCTCGGATCACACTTTGATCTTTAATAATCACGGACCTTCCTTGATCCTTCCACATTCATCAACCATTCTTTAGATCGCTTGTCAACCATTGCAAGTGTTTCCATTACACTTTGCTCTCCAAGGACCTAGCAAATTCCTCACAATCCACATTAACATTTCCCGGATCACGCATGATCCTCACAAACATTCTCGGATCCCTTAAGACCCTCACATATCTTCTTGGATCACTTCAGATCTTTATACACATTCTTGGATCACTCCCGATCCTTACATTCTCGGTTTTGCCTTAGTCCACCACTAATGTCTTATCACCGTTATGCCTTAGAACTTTCTCTTAGTTCTCAAAGACATTATCAACAACATCTAATATTGGACTTTTGCGCACTGCAGTTATAACCTTGGCAAGTTATAATTGGCCCAACATTATCGTCTCAGCAAACTCACTAGCTCCCAAGATTGATTTATATTCACATCCACGCCGGGGCAAACTTTCACTAGTTTCCAAGGACGCTTCTCATTCCACTTTTGAACTCGCAAGTTCCTAAGGACTTCACACATAAGTCCTCAAATTTCCAAAGCGCACCAACAATCTCGCTTATGTCCCAATACTTTTACATTCGTTACCTTTTACCATCAAGTAACTTAACGTCTACTTCACCCTTTATGATCAACTTTCCTTCTTTCTTTTGTGTTGCCGTGGTCATAGTCAATAAGTTGCAATCCAACACTTCGATCCCCATAGTCAAAGATGCAAGTCAGTTTCTCTCATATTTCAATTCCGTCAAGTGATTGTACGATCAGCCATACTAAATCAACAAGACCAAAATGCACGTCTTACATATTTACCATGACAAGCAAACATGCCAAACATCATAAACACATAGTAAATGATGCTCGTCAGTCTCTCTCATATTTCAATTCGTTAAGTAATGATCCGAACTTTGCCAATCATCCACAAAACAATAATGTGTGTCTTACATATTTCCATCAAGAATGATTGTCTGATCAGCCAGACTAAATCACCAAGATATTTCAACATCACCATGAGAAGCAACTTTCACAAACATCAGCGACAAGGAACCTAATGTAAGACGAAATCTTAGACTTAACCACAATCATACACTCTTTGATTTTTGTTCCTTTAGCCTAATCAATTTTACTCGTTTCTGCTCATTCATTATGTGAACATAACTTCAGAGTTTTCATCGTCCTTCATGATACTCACGAGTTTTGTCTATTTTCCTTAATAGAACTTCATGGATTTAATTTTCCTTAAGAAAATCCTCATTCTTTCAAAGTGAGTGGCCAACTCTCTCGTGGACGAATTCTCTTTCTTGTGAAGTCTCCCTCACTTCACTTTTCTGACAACTTACTTGTCCTTAACAATTCGGCTTAGGAATCTCCAATTCCTTTCGTGAAACTACAATTCACACTTTCAGGACTTCCTTGTCCTTATACGTTTTTGAGAATTCTAGATTTCCATCTAGACGTTCCACTAAATCACTTCCCAAGTAATCCATCATCTAAAAACTGATTTTTTACGAATTTCCTTGTTCGCATCAGTTTACTTCCAAAGAAGTATGTTTTCCAACAACACTTCTCGGAGTTATATTTCCTCTAGGACATTACCAACGTCCATAGATACGTGCACCAATGCTTGTCCTTAGCATTTTCCTCGCATCACCATTGCTTTTCCATAGCATTTTCCACATTACCACGGATCTTACTTAGCATTTTTCGCTTACCAAATGCCTTTCCTTAGCATCCTCCATGTTACCAATTCTTTTCTTTGCAAGTTCCACCTTAACAATGCTTTTCCTTAGCAATGTTCACTTCCCCAATGCTTTTTCGTAGTATTCTACACGTTGCCTATGCTTTTCTCTATAGCATATTTCCGAGTCTAATGTTGTTCCCTTGGCCATGTCTAATCCATTAGACTTGTCTTTTTCCTTTCAAGACTTTGTCCTAGAACCATTAATGCCCTTTCCTTCAGCTAACCACGTCCTGTCCTAGAACCAACTCCGCTCTGATACCAAACTGAAACACCCCAACCCGGTACTATATACCGGATCAACTCTCGGCCACGAAAACCGAGAGTAACACTTACATGGAAATACCATTATTTTTAAACTTTCTTTTACTTTCCACATCAAGTAAACATTCATCTTTGATAATTGCCTAACTTTAACAATTACCTTCATCATACCTTAGCCAATCTTAGGATTTTGTCCACTTGTCCACGTACATCCACATGAATACATGTAGCTGTCCACGTACGTCCACATAAATCCTTGTAGCCGTCCACGTACATCCACAGAATTCCTTATAGCCGTCCACGTTCAGCACCCGTTTCTTCGAGCTTCCTTCATTAGCTCCGGTATGTTCCATCCTTGGAACATCTACCTTCGTGTCATCTACCAAAATCCCTATTTGTACTTAGTTATTCAACCAACCACCCCACATAACCAAGAAAAAAGAGAGAGATGTTTGAAGTTGACACCGCGCCGAACATCAACTGCGTTCTTTACTTCTATGAAGCCCACCGTAGCCACCTTTGCCTTTGTCACTAACTATTCCATCATCTTTAGGATCCACCGTATCCTTACTTGATCATCACGTTCTCAACTCGATCACGATCACCATCTGCGAGTTACAGCTGGCGCCCTGATCGACTACAAGAATGGGAGAATGCCCTCTCTTGGTGGAGATGCAGCTTACTAGTTGAAGCAGTTGCCTCCTGGTTCTCTGACTACTTGGGAGGAGACTAAGAATGCGTTCCTGAACAATTTCTATGATGATACGAGATCTGAAGAGCTCAGGAACAAGATCTCCCAGTTTTCTCAGAGAGCAACTGAGGCATTCAAGGCTGCATGGTTTCGATTTTGGTCTTATCAGAGGGATTGCCCTCACCACGGTTTCTCACAGGTTCAGTTATTGGGAATATTCTTCAGACGGATCGATTGGAGGTATCAGATGGCTTTGGACGCTGCAAGTAATGGTAATTTCAACACAAGGTATCCCGAAGACGCTTATGTGTTGTTTGAGAACTTGGCATCTACCAACAATACTAAGAATGCAGATTTTGAGAGGAAGAAGCAGAATGGGAACATTGATGGGTTGCAGATTGCTGAGGTGCATGCGAAGCTGGATTCGGTTCACAACTTGTTGATGGGCAAGCAGCAGAAGGCAGTGAATTTTGCTGAAGAAGTCGATAACATAGATGAAGGTGAAGCAGAGGATGTTAACTACATTGGTGGTAATGGTTTTCAGAATTCGTTGTACAACCTCGGTTTCACCAACAAGTCTCAGAGAGGAGGATTCAAGTCTGACTTTAAATCCACGAATTTCGCAGCAAACTCTTTTGCTCTGAAACCATTCCAGAACAGTGGGTACACTCGCACCTATGGAAATTCATCTTACCAAACACCACCTCCCAAGTCTCAGGAAAGCAAGGTTGAATCCATGCTTGAGCAGATTCTTGAGGGGCAACAGAAGATGACTGTCGATTTCAGTGGGAAGATGGATGCCTTGTACACTGACCTGAATGGAAAAATCGAAGCTCTTAACATCCATTAGAAGAAGCTGGAAACTCTGGTTGCTCAGACTGCAGAAACAGTTAAGAGACATGATGGTTTCCTTCTGGGAAAAACAACGAATCCGAGGGAGCACGTTCATGCCATTACTTTGAGAAGTGGAGGAGAAGTCACTCAAGGGTTGAAGAAAACCTACTATCCTAAGCACCTCGTCGACCTTGCTGGAGACGACGACGATGAGATTCCGGGAATTGTCCCAGTATCGATCGATACTCCTTCGGTATCGATCGACACCACTCAACATCGATCGTTACTCGTTCAACGTTCTACAGGACCAGTTGCACAACCACAAGCATCGATCGATACCCCCCCCCTAGTGTCGATCGATACCAGTCCAGGAATTGAAAAGAAGCAGACCACAGGACACATTGGGAGAGTCTACGTGCCTAAAATACCTTTCCCTCGACCTCCTGCCAAGTCTAAGAAAGAGATAGAAGAGGCCAAATGCAGAGCAATGCTACAAAAGTTGGTTGTTGAACTCCCGTTCGTAGATGCTATCATGACTGCACCAGCTTTCAGAAGGTACATCAAGAGGATGGTATCAAGTAATGTGAATCTTGAGGAAGGGGTACTGAGAATCACCCACGATTGCAGTGCAATTCTTCTCAACAATATTCCAGAGAATTTACCAGACCCTGGAAGTTTTGTATTGGATTGCACAATCTTCACTTAGATGTTCGTATGTTCCCTTTGCGATCTTGGTTCTAGTGTAAACCTCATGCCTTATTCTGTAGCTTAGAGAATGGGGATGACATACTTCACACCTATTAGTATTTCTCTGATTCTTTTTGACCGCTCTGTGCGATTTCCCAAAGGATTGCTTGAGGACGTTCTGATTACAATTGGGAACTGCATGGTCCCAACTGATTTCATTGTCCTCAAGTATGATGCTAAACCAAGGGATCGACTGATTTTGGGCAGACCTTTCCTAGCCACAGCTGGCGCCCTGATTGACTGGAAGAATGGGAGAATATCCCTCAACATTGGTGATCTGATTATGACCTTCAACATGGAAAAGATGATGAAGAAACCAACCATAGATGGTCAGACTGAGGTATCGATCGATACCATAGAGAGCATCGATCGATACCTTCCCTTTCTTCCCGAGGAGCTGGTAGTCTCTCATGATAGATCTGATTTGTTCGGCAATTGGAGTGAGGAGAGAGCTCCTAAAATCGATCTTAAACCACTCCCAGCTAGTTTGAGGTATGTCTTTCTTGGCCCTAACTCTACATATCCTGTGATTGTCAATTCTTCCTTAAACAACGTAGAGGTCGCCTTATTGCTGGGCAAGATGCGCAAGTATCGCAAAGCTCTCGGCTATTCTCTTGATGACATTTTAGGTATATCACCAGATCTGTGCATGTATCGAATTCATCTGGAGGACGAGTCAAAAGCTTCGATCGAGCATTAGAGGAGGCTCAACCCGAATCTGAAGGAAGTGGTTAAGAAAGAAATCATGAAACTCTTGGAAGCATGAATCATCTATGCCATTTCTGACAGCAGTTGGGTCAGTCCAGAGCATGCTGTTCCTAAGAAAGGAGGATTCACAGTGGTAAATAATGAGAAAGATGAGCTGATTCCGACGAGAACAATCACCGGGCATCGCATGTGTATCGATTACAGGAAGTTGAATGCAGCAACAAGGAAATATCATCACTTTATGGTCCAAGATGGCATTGTTCTGGGACACAAGGTTTTTAAGGCTGGGATTGAAGTTGATAAGGCTAAGATTCAGGTCATGACAAGCCTCCTACCACCTGCATCTGTGAAAGACATTCGGAGTTTCCTTGGTCACGCCGGGTTCTATCGCAGATTCATTAGGGATTTCTCCAAGTTAGCCCGTCCACTCACTGCTCTTCTATGTAGGGATGTCACCTTCAATTTTACACCAGAGTGTCTCGTCGCGTTCGAAATGATCAAGAAAGCGTTGGTTACTGCTCCTATTGTTCAGCCACCAGATTAGAACCTCCCTTTTGAGATCATGTGTGATGCGAGTGACTTCGCAATTGGATCAGTTCTGGGACAAAGGAAAGACAAGAAATTCATGTCATATACTATGCCAGCAGAACACTGGTTGACGCTCAAAAGAACTACAATACCACAGAGAAGGAGCTACTTGCTGTTGTGTTCTCTTTTGAGAAATTTCGCTCTTATCTGATTGGAAGTAAGGTGATTGTTCATACTGACCATGCTGCTCTTAAGTATCTGCTGAAGAATAAGGATTTGAAACCTCGTTTGTGCCGATGGGTTTTACTGCTTCAAGGGTTCAACATCGAGATCAGAGATAAGAAAGGAGTGGAGAATGGAGTTGCAGACCATCTCTCACGAATGAAGATCAGTGATGACGTCCCCATTGATGATTCCCTGCCTGAGGAGAAAATCTACTTCATTAAGACTGGATGTCGACACAGCTCTGACTTGATTTTGCCACTACAAACGACGAGCATCGATCGACACTCCAGAGGCATCGATCGATACCCTCACAAATTTTCTGCAGTCGGTTCAAGATGCAAGCATCGATCGACACCCATGTGGTATCGATCGATATCAGCCATTTTTCACTACTGATTCGTCTGTAGATCAGTCTGATACAGAGGAATCCTTGGCTGTCACTTCTCCTGCTGAACCTTGGTATGCCGACATAGCCAATTACCTTGCTGCTGACTACGAACCAAAGCATCTCAAGAATTATGCCAAGAAGAAGTTTATGAGAGATGTCAGACGTTACTTTTGGGATGAACCATAATTGTACAAGCACTGTTCTGATGGGATTTACAGAAGGTGTATAGCTGAATCTGAGGTACCAGAAATTCTGTTTCATTGCCATGGATCTGAGTATGCTGGGCACTTCGACACATTCAAAACAGTTTTTAAGGTTTTGCAAGCTGGTTTCTGGTGGGCTACAATGTTCAAGGATGTTCACGCCTTCATCTCTCATTGTGATGTGTGTCAGAGAAGAGGGAAGATCAGCAAGCGACATGAGATGCCACAAAACTTCATCCTTGAGGTCGAAGTGTTTGACTGCTGGGGTATTGATTTTATGGGACCATTTCCTCCATCGCGACTGAACAGATACATATTGGTCGCCGTCGATTACATCTCTAAGTGGGTAGAAGCAATTGCTAGTTCTACCAACGTTTTGGAGTACCCAGAGTTGTCATAAGTGATGGTGGTACTCACTTCATCAACAAGATCTTCGAGAAGCTACTGAGAAAGTATGGCGTACACCACCGCGTCGCCACACCATATCACCCTCAGACCAGTGGACAAGTCGAGGTCTCCAACAGACAGATCAAGGAGATTTTGGAGAAGATAGTTGGCATTACACGGAAGGATTGGCCACTGAAACTCGACGACGCTCTTTGGGCTTACCGGACCGCGTTCAAGACACCACTTGGCACCACGCCATTCCATTTGCTGTATAGGAAAGCATGTCATCTTCCGGTTGAGATCGAGTACAAGACAGCTTGGGCTACCAAACTGATGAATTTTGACATCAAATCTGCTGCTCAAAGGCGATTGGTTCAACTGAATGAGTTGGATGAGATCAGACACTTCACCTATGAGAACTCCAAACTGTACAAGGAGAGGGCCAAAGCCTATCACGACAAGAAAATCCTTTCTCGCTACTTTGAACCAAACAACCAGGCACTCCTGTACAACTCTCGTTTACAATTGTTTCCTAGGAAATTACGTTCTCGTTGGTCAGGACCCTTCACAATCAAGGAAGTCCGCCCACACGGCGCAGTCGTGTTGCTGAATGCTGAAGGAAAGGAGTTCACTGTCAATGGACAGCGGGTGAAACATTACTGGGCAAAAGCCACCATCCCAGATGGCCACATAGTGCCTCTGGCTGAGCCACCAGCTGTCTGACTGCTCTCCATGTCAAGCTAAAGACATTAAACAAGCGCTTGGTGGGAGGCAACCCACTGGTGAGTCTGTACATAAGTTTTTGTTTTGATTTTTCGTTTTTGTTTTTCTTTTATGTCTTCACGTGAACCAGGTCCAGACGACAAGCATCAATCGACACCCACTAGTATCGATCGATACCGTAACCAAAGGAGAATTGTTCTATTACACTCTGAGCATCGATCGATACCACTTACTGTATCGATCGATACTCAGCACCCAGGTAAGTTTTTCTATAAAACTCTCGGGTTTCTTGTTCACTTTATCATCTTCTCTTATCGCTCAACATCGCCGTCTCTCTCTCACTCTCTCACCATTTCTTCACTTCTTCATCATTTTCTTCGATTTTAAACTCTATTCCGCTCGAATTTTTGCCCACATTGTCATTCCATTACTCATTCCTTTGATCTACAAGGTAATGTACTCGAATATTTTCCTTTTAGACTCAATGACAGATTCGGTTTTGGTTTCTTCTGCTTATGGAGTTTTAAGTTCCATGTCGTGTCTTGTTTCACTCTAGGAGAATGGAATTGCTATGATAGGAATAGAATGGATATGATAGGGATGGAGTAAATTGAAGAATTCGATTTTAGGTTGATAGAGTTGAATCGCGATGCTTCTGTGGGAAACTTCTGTGACCATATCTCGAGTATCGATCGATACCCTCTAGGTATCGGTCGATACCTGCATTGATCCGATACACATGCTGATCTCCTATCAATTTTAATCTTGATTTATTATCAGATGGCTCCCCGCAAGAAGGCACGACAGGACGACGCCTCTGGTTCCAACCCACCACGCAGTGAGTTTAGTCTCCAGGATGAGGTAGAAGCTTTCTACGGCTCGCTCTGGCATGCGGGTGTCGTGACTGCTTGTCTGACCAGAGATCGCTACAGAGTTCTAAAAGGCGGTTTCACAGACAACACGGGTCCTCAGAGTTTCCTTGAGGTCCACGTTAGTGACATGAGAGCTGCACCGCGACGTTCGCCATCTCCCTCTGTCCCTGCTCATGCTGCCAGGCCTCCCTGGCCTAAGTTGGAAGGGAAGAGGATTATCCCGACACGTGATTGGGCAGGTTTGCCTAAGGAGGAGACCGAGAGCGAGGCTTGCATCTATAGGCCCATCGCCGAAGAGTGGGACGAATACGATACTCTCTTCTACAACGAGTGGATGTGTGTTGTTATCGTCCTAACACGCTTCATCGATCCGCACACTATGCACCGTCTTGGTATCGACGTGGAGCTCTCAGACATGCTTGAGAAGATTGGTCTGGGGACATTGTACTCACGGCAGTATGACCTTTATCCAGACCTCGTTTGCCAGTTCCTCGCCACAGCTCGAGTATACTACAGAGACGAGGTCCACCGCGATGCTTTGGAAGGCACTCTGACCTTCCTGATTCGAGGGATCCGTTACAGGCTGCCAATCCCTGACCTCTGCGACATCTACGGATTCGATCGCGATCTTCAGCAGGTAGCTCTTCCTACCCAGTTTCATGACGCGCAGGTCTTTTGGCGACACATCGGTCTTGGAGCCTACCACTCCAAGACCACGACACAGATAGACGTCCGCCATCCGACTCTGCGTTGCATTGTCCGCATTCTGAGCACCACTCTTCTCTGCAAGATGGAGCCGAACAAGCTGCGGATCTCAGAGCTGATCTTACTGTACAAGGCAGTTGTCGACCTTATCCTTGAGGACAGGTATGAGTAGCCCGAGTTGAACCTCGCAGTCAACATAGGAGCTCTCTTTGCGCACCATTTGGTCTTCCTGAAGACCAAGCCCTTCTCCGGCCGCAACTACGCCACTGCGCGGATGACCGAGTCAGTTGGCAGCCTCCTCACTCCTATCTTCATGCACTTCGGCATCTCTACCTCAGCATGCTCAATCGTCACAGCTCGCTTCCTCATGGATGAGCAGCATATGCAGCACATGCGTTGGCTGAAGCCAACACGCCGCTGGTGTCTTCCAACGACCGACGGAGAGCTCTTTGTGCAGCTCCCCAACCGCGCTCTCACCCGCATTGGCGATGATCCATCTCAGCTGCATTTCGATCCAGACCCCAGTCTGCTTTTAGTTGCTCCTTCCACGCGTGTCTGCGCTCCACGCCATCTCCTATCCACTTTTATTTTCGGCAACGAGACACCCGCAGCTGACTTTGCTGGAAGTTAGTCCCGCCGTTCACCGCGACACCAGACATCTGCTCATGCTCCTTAATTTCCTCCACCACCGGATCTGCCGATGGAGACCGCCACTTTTCAGAGGTACTTCGTGGAAAGTTTACAGAGCATCTGGTCTGTTGTCTCTCGCTGCCGCTTCATGTCTTCTACTGATGCCCACTCCGCACCCGGCCCTTCATCTCACTATGCTGTCTCAGATGATGATGATTCCGACTACTAGCCCTCTGTTCCTGGGTTTCACATTTTCTGTTCCTTTTTCTTTTATTATGTTTTCCTTTCTTTTTGAACTCATTGTTAGTATTCATTGAACTTATGGTTATCTTATAATTCTGTTGCTTCTAACTCGTGCTCTGGTGATCTAACAGTTCTTCATCTAACATTTGGCTTCCCTGGACACACTTTTGAGTTTCAAACTTACGGAAAAGGTCCTTAGTATCGATCGATACATTACTAGCATCGGTCGATACTCACCACATCGATCGACACCGGTTAACGTATCGATCGATACCCTACCATTCCCACGGTACCTTCGAACCACCTTTAAGACACTCTGTTCCTATGCTTTATTCTACTGACTCTAGGCTTAATAACACTGGGGACAATGTTGTTTAAGTCTGGGGGAAGTGGTTACTGACATTGTGTTTGTTTTTCTCAGAGTCAGTCATTTTTGAGTCAAATCTTTGTTTTATTGAGTCAAAACCTGTTGGAGATTATGAACCTTTGCTTGATTTCACTGTTCTGACTTTGTNCTGTACAAGGCAGTTGTCGACCTTATCCTTGAGGACAGGTATGAGTAGCCCGAGTTGAACCTCGCAGTCAACATAGGAGCTCTCTTTGCGCACCATTTGGTCTTCCTGAAGACCAAGCCCTTCTCCGGCCGCAACTACGCCACTGCGCGGATGACCGAGTCAGTTGGCAGCCTCCTCACTCCTATCTTCATGCACTTCGGCATCTCTACCTCAGCATGCTCAATCGTCACAGCTCGCTTCCTCATGGATGAGCAGCATATGCAGCACATGCGTTGGCTGAAGCCAACACGCCGCTGGTGTCTTCCAACGACCGACGGAGAGCTCTTTGTGCAGCTCCCCAACCGCGCTCTCACCCGCATTGGCGATGATCCATCTCAGCTGCATTTCGATCCAGACCCCAGTCTGCTTTTAGTTGCTCCGTCCACGCGTGTCCGCGCTCCACGCCATCTCCTATCCACTCCTATCATCGGCAACGAGACACCCGCAGCTGACTTTGCTGGAAGTTAGTCCCGCCGTTCACCGCGACACCAGACATCTGCTCATGCTCCTTAATTTCCTCCACCACCGGATCTGCCGATGGAGACCGCCACTTTTCAGAGGTACTTCGTGGAAAGTTTACAGAGCATCTGGTCTGTTGTCTCTCGCTGCCGCTTCATGTCTTCTACTGATGCCCACTCCGCACCCGGCCCTTCATCTCACTATGCTGTCTCAGATGATGATGATTCCGACTACTAGCCCTCTGTTCCTGGGTTTCACATTTTCTGTTCCTTTTTCTTTTATTATGTTTTCCTTTCTTTTTGAACTCATTGTTAGTATTCATTGAACTTATGGTTATCTTATAATTCTGTTGCTTCTAACTCGTGCTCTGGTGATCTAACAGTTCTTCATCTAACATTTGGCTTCCCTGGACACACTTTTGAGTTTCAAACTTACGGAAAAGGTCCTTAGTATCGATCGATACATTACTAGCATCGGTCGATACTCACCACATCGATCGACACCGGTTAACGTATCGATCGATACCCTACCATTCCCACGGTACCTTCGAACCACCTTTAAGACACTCTGTTCCTATGCTTTATTCTACTGACTCTAGGCTTAATAACACTGGGGACAATGTTGTTTAAGTCTGGGGGAAGTGGTTACTGACATTGTGTTTGTTTTTCTCAGAGTCAGTCATTTTTGAGTCAAATCTTTGTTTTATTGAGTCAAAACCTGTTGGAGATTATGAACCTTTGCTTGATTTCACTGTTCTGACTTTGTTTTTAAGTAACCATTGTCACAGAATCAGCTCTAAGATCGACTAATGAAAAATTCAAAGACTAACAAGCTGACTAGGAAACACCCATATCTCCAGCAAATTTCTTCTAAATCCTGAGCCCAATTTTGCACTTCACTTATGAGGTTGGTATTCACTGAACTTGATTCATCATTCATATCTGACAAAGGAACCCATGCGTTTGAAAATTATGGTATACCTCTCCCTTGACACACATTGATGCATGAAAGATGAAATGATTTCCACCGAGTAGAGGGGTAGGAACACTTCATGTGACCCCATTTTTTTTACTTGGATAAGGAATGATCACACAAAAGTCTGAAGCGAGGGGTAGGAACATTTCCCGAGACCCCGTTATTCGCCTAAGACTTTTGATACTTTGAGAGGGGAGAACCGGGTATTTGATGGCAATCACCATCAATACTCGCGTCTCAAACCTTGATTTGTATATGCAAAGCTTAATCCAAATCAGAAGCATAAAAAGAGATAAGTCTGGGGGAGAGGAGAATCATATAAAGGTATTAAACTTGGGTAGTTCCTTAGTCACGATATCGTATGAAGAAGAATCTAGAAGGTTTTTTAATGTCAACAACAGTGATGAAACGGCAATGAAGGATTTATTATGATTGATGCTGCGAAATAATGTGTGGATACTGGGAAGCTGTAATTGTCTACGAAGAAGTACATGACGGTCAGATCTGAAACTGTTTAGGTGATAACTGGGAGCTTGGAAAAAGGGTCATTACTATGTCTCAAGAAAAAGGTGAGTCTCCATGTTTTTCAAACCTCTCTCTCTATTTGGTTTTCTGTTTGCTTGAGGGCAAGCAAAGACTAAGTCTGGGGGAGTTGATATATCATGGTTTTTACCCACTTTCAACCATGATATAAGTCCTTTTCTGAGTCTTTCTAGTAGTTTTAGAGTCTTTCAGGTTCTTTTCAAGATGTAGGCACATCTGGAGCTAGATTGGATTTATGGAAGCTTTTGAAGCATATTGGATCTGAAGCAGTTTGGAGAACTGAAGCTCATCATTGATCGACACCTTAGGAGCATCGATCGATACCATTCGTTTGGGAGAGACACGATTAAAGATCCCAGTATCGATCTATACCAATTACACTATCGGTCGATACTAGTAACCAGAACACGCATCAAGACCCGAAGATAAACCAGAAGTTTTCCTTATTTTTCGGGATAGACTCCTAAACGTATTTTAGGTATTTAATTAGGTTTTTCAGCTGCCATAACACAGACTGGATTTTTTGGGAGATAGAGTATTCTGCAATTGAGTTTTTTGGAGAAGAACCTTGAACCCTCTTTGTATTCTTACTCTATTTTACTTTATGATATCTATTTATTTCATGATGTTTGTCTCATTCACCATGTCTGAGTAGATTCCCTGTTAGGTTTAGGGTTGTTTAAAGGTAATTGATGAATTATTAGATCTGATTTACTTGTTAGGGAATATCTATAGAGCTTTTCACCTAAACTTGAGTTAATGCTTATTCTAGCCTCGCAAACTAGAATCTGATGTTAGGCTGATTAATTGACACGAAAGTGTGATTAGTTTCCTGCCCAGACTCGGATGCTAGAGAATAGTCTGGAATGCTCTCTTTCTATCTATGCCGCATCTTCCATTAACGTGAACTAGTGTTTGGTGAGCAAAAGACCTACTCGCAAAGAAATTTGGTTTATGATTTTTTGAACAATTGAACTTGACCGTTAATGCTTGTTTGAATTTATAGAATTTGCAAAGGAATTTGGAATTCTAAGTTTAGACATAGATAGTCTTCGCAACGACAGTTGATTTACTTTACATCTGTGTTTCAAGTTCAAGAGCGGAGCTTACTTCATTCCTGACATTTGATTTGATTGATAATTCTGATTTGCCTGCAAACTTTCCTAAGCCTAGCGTCTTTCCCCCATTGAATTATTACTTTGTTTTAATTGCCTTATTACTTTTAATTACATTCATTTCGCTTAGTTTAATTCATATTCTGGAATCTATTGAGTGAACATCTTGAGTCTTTGTGGTTCGACCCCTAGAATACTACAGCTACTGCTTAGATACTTTAGGGTATTATATTTGAGCATATCACAACAACATCAACAAAGACAGGAAAAATGAAACTTGGGGATTTTTTGATTCTTTCCAATGTTCTTTGAGTTGCGCATGCGACCAACTTTGTTATCGGTTTCACGTTGAAAGATAAATATTGTTTTGCAATATTTACTAATAAGTTTTGTTACTTGCATGACCGAGTTATGAGGATGCTGATTGGAGCGGGTAGTGAGTGTGATGGTTCATATTTCTTTTAAGGTGTTTTTAGTTTTCAAGTTAAAGTGGTTGTTGTGGATTCTCGAGGAATTTGGCATTGTCGCTTGGGTCATCCATCGCAGTCTTTGCTTTCTCATTTGTCTGGTGTTGTTGATTTAAGTAGTGATTGCTCCACTTCTAATGTTCCATGTGAACATTTTTGTGCATGCAAAACAATGTTTGTCTTTTCCAAAAGTAATAATAACGCTAATGAAGTTTTCTATTTGATTCATTATCTGATGTTTGAGGACCAAATCAAACTCAAGCAACATGCAGATCTGTTTACTTTCTCAATATCAATGATGATCATTCTAGAGCAATTTGGGTATATTTTATGAGAGCAAAAAAGTGAACTTGCTCTTCTGCTTCAAAGTTTCTGTAAAATGGATTAGCGATAATTTGACATAAAGGTTTGCGTGGTTTGCAGTGAAAATGAGACTGAGTTCATGTGCCTCACTTCATTTTTTCACACACACGGTATTCATAGCTAGGCCTCGTGTATTGGCACTCCCCAACAAAATGCCGGGTTGAGCGGAAACATCGACATATTTTAAAAGTCGCACGCTCTCTTCGGTTTCAAGCTTCAATACCAATTGAATTTTCGGGAGATTGTGTACTTACTGCGGCTCATCTTATTAATCACACTCCTCGCTTCCTTCAGCTTTTGGTTCTTCAAGTACAACTTATCCTATTGCTAATCACATTTCTTCACTGCGTTTGAAATATTGCTAAACAAGTTTTTTTGCTAGCTATTGTGTGTATTTAACGACTATCACGAAGGCTAAAGAACCAAATTCGTTTTCCCGTGCTATGACATACGAAGAATGGAGAAACCCAATGTCTGAAGAAATTATGGCTCTCGAATAGAATGCTACTTGGACCATAACTGAACATCCTCTTGGAAAGAAAGCTATGGTTTTACACGATCTTCTTTGCTATGGTTTTACACAATCTTCTACAGGCACTTCTCTCTTCTTTTAAAACAGTGACGAAAGTCGATTGTATGTCTTGTTTGTTGATGAATTAGTCACTAGTGGTAATGATTCAGCTGGTATTTCGTGTTTCAAAGAATATTTGAGAAAGTATTTTTACATGAAGGATTTAGGACATCTTCACTACTTTCTTGGTTTGGAGATTGCTCGATATGAAGACGGTATATTTATTTGTCAATGGAAATACAGTTTGGATATAATAGCAGAGTGTTGACTGCTTGTTTGCTGACCTTCTGTGGTGCCTAATGAGCAAAGTCATCGTTTGGCTTCAGCTATAGAAGATTACTTTTTTCACCCAGAATGTTACCAACGGGTCGTTGGCCCTCTCATTTACCTTACTATCACAAGACCAAAGTTGTGTTATGCAGTCCATATATTATTACAGTTTATGCAAGCTCCTCGCCAATCGCAATGGGAAGCTTTTTTAAGAGTTGTTCGTTTTCTCATAAGGGCTTCGGGTCAAGGTTTTTTTTCGTGCCAATTTTCAACTTGATCTTCAAGTTTTTTCGGATGCTGACTGTGCATCTTGTCAGTTAACAAGACTTTTCTTACTGGATATGTCATGGTGTATTAGTATGGGCCTAACTCACACCCAAAAGCTAGCTTAAGAGTGGAGGATTGCCACACACTTATATATTAGTCCACAAATCTCCCAATTTCCAATGTGGGACTTTTACACTCTAATATACCCCCTCACGCTCAGGACTGGACATCTGAAGCGTGAAGTTTGTGGGACTGGACATCTACGGGTGATCCACAATTGAGAAGTTGGAACCTTGGGCTCTGATACCATATTAGTATGGGCCTAACTCACACCCAAAAGCTAGCTTAAGAGTGGAGGATTGCCACACACTTATATATTAGTCCACAAATCTCTCAATTTCCAATGTGGGATTTTTACACTCTAATATGGTGCTTGGTGGTTCTCCGATTTTGTGGTAAACGATAAAAAAAACAAGTTGTTTCTCGATCGTCTGCGGAAACTGAGTATCGAGCTATGACTGATATTGTTGGTCAAATCAGGTGGTTTGTGAGCTTTTGAAGTTTTTTATTTTGCCTCAAGATTTTCCTATTCCTCTGTTTTGTGATAATCAAGCAACGTTTTGTGATAATCAAGCACGGATGCATATTACGGCTAATCATGTGTTACATAAACGAACAAAGCATTTCAAGCTTGATTATCATTTTACTTGAGCTGCTATTACAGATGGTTTGATTACTACTGCTCACATTGGTACATCAGATCAGTCGGCTGACATGTTTACAAAAGCTATCGGCCATGTTCTAACTTTTTTCATGCTCCAGCTTGAGGGGGTGTATTGTTAGTATGATTTTTTCTTATTATGTGTAAAGGATGTTTCAGTCTTTGTATAGGCTTTAGTGTTTTACTCATACACATCTCAACATCAATGAATACAAGCAACCGTTTCCGCTATACAACTTTGACCGTGGATCCTCTCTCTAATGTGAACTATTTTTCTTTTATAAAGTTGTTAGGCCGAGATCAACAACTCGCTCCAACTTTTACGCTGAATCGTCCTCTCTGTTATTGTCAGACTTTTGAAGCTTCAAAATCACGATCCTGGATTTGTTGGTTTCCTTCTTTGACTTGAAAAATAACTCAAATCCAACATGTGTGCATGGTTATGGGTCTTTGTTGGACGGGGCTTTACAAGAAATTGGATATGTTCTTAGAGCACTCGGACATTGTACCCATTGAAAACTTTTATTGATTAGCTTGACTACGGAACCAAGTATTATTTGGTCTAGTAGCATAGGCATGTTCCTTCAAAAGGAGTGAAAAGTCGTGGTCCCCTGAGTTTGAGCAACACTTGGGAGATGTAAAAAAAATTTTTACGAGAAAAAACTGAAAAATGTGGGTCCTTAATTAAAAAAGATTATAGGCCTTGGTCACAAGAACTTCTATAAAAAGAAAAGTTTGAGTTTGAAGCCCAAAACAACAATAAGCCCCTAGTTCTTGTAATGAGTGGTTAAGCTTGAGGAACCACATGTTGAAACAGTAATCTCTAGGCCTGAGTGTCTGGTCTATTACAAGTTCTTTCGGTTCTAGACTTTATGATCCATATCGATACCGAAAAAAAATTAGTTTGGCTTCGATTCTTTAGGTTATGGAGTTTAGGATCCATTCAGATATTTCTTTTGGGTATTCTTTTGGTATTTCCAGTATTTTTGTTTATTCGGTATAAAAATAACTAATATTTTTGGGAATATAATTTTATTTTGGTTTGGAACCTAATCGATTCTGGTTCTTTCGGTTATAGAGTTTTAGATTCATTTTGGGTATTTTATAATTTTGGTTCTAGACTTTAGGAAAAAAAGAAAGTAGAACAAATACTTGAGAGACTTTAAAGACTATGACTTTATTTTACCATTTTGTCATCCGGCTATGACTTTATTTTAAAGTTATTATTTAGCCAATCAAACTTTAGTGGTTTAAAAGTTTTAAAAATCCTCCTGATTTAACTGAGGGTCTAACTTTTTATTTTGTTCTTACGATGGTTTATCGTTTAAAAGTCAACAAAATCAGAATTTATTTTCTTAAAAAGTGACGGCCTCTTATTTAAAAGTTAAATTCTCTAAGTATTTTTTTTTAAGTAAAATTTCATGTCAATCGGCCCCTTTGGAAACTGTGACTTATAAAATATATAAAAATCCTATATTACTAGCTTTTGAAAAAATGAAACGTAACACGAATAAGTGGCCGATTGTTGGAGCCTAAATAATGGTTTCTATAATCCGATTAGCTGTATGGTGGGCATAAAAACTATAACCCCAAAAAACGAACCAAACCAAATCGAAATAAGTAATGTTGTTTGGTTATGATTTTACCGAATAATCCATTTGGTTATTATATTTCAAAAACTGTGGGTTTAGGTTTGGTTTAGTTAAAAACGTAAAGCAGAATAGTTTTTTTCGGTTTTTCAATAGAAATTAGAATATATATATATATATTAGCATTAAATTATATTAATATTTATCCTCATTGAGATTTAGATATATATATATATATCTTTTATAATTTAATAATCTAAAATCTAAAATTAAAAAGTATAAATACAATTAAAAAACTCTAAACTTCTAAAACACAACAAAGAAAAGTTGCAAGGCATACAAGAAACCTACCAATCCAGTCTCGGACCACCAACATCCGTAGATTGGAATGATGTTACTCGATTGGTAGGTTTCTTGCAGACATTTTATGAATCAATTTTTACTTTTTCTGCATATTGAAAAGTGACATCTAATGCATGTTATGATGAGATATGCACTATCTAGGCAAATTTGACACCAATGCAAAACAGTGAAGATATAGATGTGAGGAACATGGTAACTCCTATAAAATAGAAGTTTGATAAGTATTGGAATGGCATTGAGAAGATAAAAAAAATTTGGATAGCTGCGAGTGTTATTGAACTCGCGTTGCAAGATGGAATTTGTGACAGTTTGTTTTGAGGATAAGTATTGAAAAGAAACAATATAACTACAAAATATATGAAAGAAAAAGTCACGGGGCTGTTGCACAAGTTGTACGAAACCTATAGTTGATTTCGTGCTAAGAAGTTGGATGGATCTTCAAGTTCGTCACAAGATAGAATTAGAAGTGTTGGGCTAGAGCTTGTGGCTTCTAGTGAGCGTAGTCGTGGATCTCGTCAGACGATAGTTTCTCCGTATAGTTAGATGCAATCACAAGAAAAATGATGACGGTTTGGCCAATGAATTGAAGATATATATGATGGAAAATGTTGAAATACCAAACCCCTCTTGGGTTTCCTTATGATATACATGGTAGAAGGCTAATAACAATAAGTTACCGACCTTATCATAAATGGTCAGAGATGTGTTTGTAATTCATCTTTCTAATGTTTCATCAGAATAAGTTCTTAGCACCAGATATCGCATTTTAGATCCTTATAGAAGTTCATTAACTCTTTTTATGGTAGAGACACACGTATTTGCAAAATTGGCTTAAAACGTCATCTTCTGATGTATACATTGGCATTCTTAAAATGTTAGAAGAAATAGAGGTTATGGATTCTATACACAAAGGTATGTAGTAATGATTTTTTTACGGTTTCAAACTACATTATTAAGTATTTAGATATTAAAATATAAGTAGTTTTCAATATCCATTTTTTATGATTTGTTGATCTGATATTCATAGGCAACATGAAGAGATGAACAATAGTGGCCGATGACGATTGACGATGATATGAGTTTTTTTGAGTTTTTTTGAGTTTTTTTCTTCTTATTTTCTAATTTTTTTTTTTTGTTTTTCTAAGATTTTTTCCATATTTTCTAATTTTATAGGTTTGATTTAAATTTAAGATTTGGGTTTATTAACTTTTCTTTTATTTAAGATAGGATTATAAATTTTGAAATTTGAATTTAACTTATTTTGTAAAATAACTCTTGTTTATTATAATAAAATATATTTGATGATTTGGTAAAAGCATGATCAAAACCAAAAGAAACAAGAACCAAACCAAAGCAAATATCATACAGTTTTGGTATGGTTTTATTTTCTGTAAAACCGTTAACCGAAGAAATCCGAACCGTACCAAACTAAACTAAGTGGGATTCGATCCCACAATTGTTTTATTAGAAGTCAAGCGCCTTATCCATTAGTCCATGGGTGCTAATTGTTAAATTGACAAACTTTAGTTTTATAAAAAAACTGAATCATTATTAGAAAGTGCTTGGGGTAAGCGCTAACCTGAAGTAACCTCTCAGTTTTAAATGAATACTCACCCACTCTTCATTTAGGATTTCTCGGGTCGTAGCCATATCCTATTTCCTCGAATAGCCTAATGCTTGGTCATCATTTGTAACTAAGCATACATTACTTATTGTATATATTAATAATAAGGAATCTGAGTTGTATAGTCTGTGATTTCAAGAGGCATTAGTATAGTGTATTGGTTTGATGTTGATGATATTGTATCTCGGTTTTATGTCGACGATATTAATATTTTGTTTCGGTTTTTGACATAGTGTGTCTAATTTTTCAGTGATGGTGGTAAGTCTATAAGAGAAGATGAGTATATACGGAAATTGTGGGGAGACGAGGATGATCTGCACAATTTGGAGTTTCCTATTGAAGTTAGAAGTGATAAAAATGAGAGTGAAAAAGCCATAGTGATCAAAAAGTGACGTAATGAATCATAGGAATCCTATGATAGGATACAAAGGATCGGTTCGATGAGCTTGGAGTTGAAGATCATGTATCTTGGATTGTGGATGAAATTCCTTTAGGCCACAATGTATACTCCGATAGTGAGAACTTCGACGAAGTTGATGGCAAAAAAAAAAAAAAAAAAGACATATAAGTTGGAAGCAAAGGTAAATTTACGAGGATGAGAAACGCTATTTAGCTTTAGGCAAAGTTAGAGAAGTTGTTTTGCACCTATTTACCTACTCGGCTACGGGCTACTCCAAACTCGGCATTGGCTTGTTTTTTGCATGGATATGGTAGCCCACAATAAGCTAAATCAACCACTTGATGTACTAGCTGTTCCAGCTTTGGCTTCTTATAAATAGATTTTAGTGGCAGTTCCGTTATCTTATAGGTTGACAAATCAATGCAAAAAGCATACCGATGCCCAGCCTGAATAGGAGCAGTACATCATATCAATCTCAATGAACCATGAACGCTTAGATTTACCTCAATAGGAGGCGGGTTTCGGACCTTTCGAGTAAGGTAAACACCATATTCTTCCTCTTAGCAAACACATAAGTGTAAACCTTTGCAATTGTTGAGGCAAAGCTGGACTCCAAGAACTCTTGCGGCTTTGGTTTAGTCCTTTTCATGGATCAAGCGTTTGCCAACTATAAGTGATAATGTTTTTCATCGCCTGCAATATAAAATGGAACAACGTAATATGTTATATTTTTCTTTAAATTACCAATTATTTTCAAACACTTTATATTGTTGTTGGTCTTTAGATTTATTGTTTGTTGCTGGAGGTTTTGTTTGTTCCAGGCTGGTTCATCTTCTCAAGTGTGGCAGAATCTATTGCACACCCTTAACCGACACAATCAAGCTAAGCATGACACAATCGATGAAGTCGGGGTCGTTTAGTTTATGTATTTTGACTGATTAGGCCGAAAGAAAATATAATCTCTTATTAGGCCCAATGGGCTCTTATTAAGTGGGAAAATACCGATCAGTCTTGAAATCTAGCCTAAGTCACTCACTATAAAATTGCTCATTTTAGGTTTTAGGTCTCTTTAATCCGCCATGAAAAAGCTAAAGCAGCTCGCTTCAGATGATGATCATCAAACCATTTCTCGATGCGATACATCTTCTTTGTTCTCCGATTCAATCCCACCCGATGTCTTTATGGATATTATCTCGAGATTGCCAGCAAAATCAATACGAAATTGTCGTCGCGTGTCGAAATCGTGGGCGGCTTCACTTAGCCGCTCCGAATTCGACGAGTTGTTCTTAACCAAATCTTCGAATCGGCCTCTGATTCTGTTCGCCTTCATAGTTAACGGAGGCTTACCTTTCTTCACTTCACCTCAGGATCACGAGAATTCGTCTCTCGAAGCCACTCGTCACAATACTTACTTACATATTGATCGTTTCTCTCAGATCTCTCCACCTGTTCGTGGATTGGTTTGTATTGAAGATAAGAGAAGGATGCTTGTGATTTGTAATCCAATCACACGTGAATCTGTACCTTTACCTAAATTGGAATCGAAGATGATGTGGTCTAAAAGCGTTTTGGGATATGATCCAATTGAAAAACAATTCAAGGTATTTTGCACTACTTGGTCACCACACCATCCATTGAGTACTCATGGAGAGTATTATGCTCTGACATTAGAAACTGGAAAAATGATTTGGCGAATGATTGAATGTTGCAAACCTTTTCGTCCTGTATTTGATGGTGGGATTTGCATCAATGGTGTTTTGTATTATTTTGCTAAGTTCAATTGTTATCCAGAGGATATTGTGATAGTTTGTTTTGATGTTAGGTTTGAGAAGCTGAGCTTTATCTACAAACCCAAAGGCATGAGAAAAATTGAATTTGAATCGAGATTGATTAACCACAAGGGTCAATTGGGTATATTTCAGTGTTCAAACTCCAAGAATATTAGTGAAAGCACTAAAAGTTTTAGTTTGTGGATTCTTGAGGATGCCAAGATATTTTTATGGACGAAGCATATCTATGTATTGCCTCTTCCATGGAGGAAAATGGTTGCAAACACCAAGTTGCGCATTGTTGGAATGACTAGTACATGTGAAATTGTGTTGTTGTCGTATGATCTATTTGACCCTTATTATCTTTTCTACTACAATCTCGAGATGAACAGTGTTAGAAAAGTTGGAATCCGAGGATTTGGATCGTTTGAGACTAGTACAATAGCTCACTTATTCGTAAATTACGTAGAAGATGTGAAGTTTATATGAGTGTTTAAGATTTTACTCGCTTTGGCTTGAGACTTTGTAGCACTTGCAGTAGGAGCTAGATTGGAATTGAAGTTTCATTGGAGAATTATAGTTTGTAATATCATTTTACATATGTTGGGTAATAATAAATTAATATTAAAAAGATTTGTTGGTTATAATTATGTATTTGTTTTGAATTCGATTTTGGTATGTAAACTTAAACATAATACTTGCTTGATAATACAAATGTAATGCAAATTTTTTTGCTTGTAAATGATTTTTGAATTATTTACAAATATTTCACATTCATTAGTTAAATGATTTTTGAATTATTAACATAGGATTTGGGAAGATATTTAGAAATCAGTAGTTGAATAGTATGGAATTTAATGTTTTTATATATAAAAAACAAAGTCTTGAATCCTTAATTCAATACATATGTTTAGGAATTTGTAACTCTGAGACTGTCAAAAGTTTGATGCAGAAGCGTTTAACCAAACACATATTTTAGCCTGGTTTAGAGATGAATATGGCAAAAATATGTTCTGAAAATGGACGAAAAGATCTGGTTTCAGATCATACACGAAAATCAACTACTTATCATTATTCAAGCTTACAATTGTTTTTTTCTGTCTAGAACGTTTTTGTCTCTCTTTAGTATTCTCTCTTACTCGTGTAACTCGTGTCTCTCTGTCATGTTCTTTTTTTTTTGTGTGTGAATATAAAATTTATTCAACCAAAAAATTGTACAATGAATACAACCTCTAATATAAATAATGTCATACTTTTACAAAAGAAAAATAAATTCCTTCAGTTCTTAAGTGTTGCGAGTTCCGAACCAGGTACAAAAACAAACATAATTTTTCAGATAATTACCTTCGGCGGCGAATCCATCTGAAATCTCAGCCTTCGCTGGCAAAAACACATCCAAATGGGAAAAAATGTTTAGGCATTACAAAATCTTATTTAACTATGATACAACTTCAACAATTTGAGAAATAATCGATAGCAAAATCCGTGATGATGCCAAAACCCAAACCTAATGAAAAACAATCATAAGAGGCAGAGGAGAAGAAAAAAAATATTTTCACCGCTTCACCCATCATATTCTTCTTTATGTGTTATTCTTCATCGCCTTCATAGCCACAAGGTGATTACTTAGATTGTTATTTATATTACTTTTATACTTCTTTCGTGGCTTTTGTGGTTTGTTCTAGTGAAAATTTGGTGAAAAAATAGTTTTTTTTAAGTGATAGCTCGAACAGGAGATATAAAGAGATTCAACAGTTGATAATTATGGCATTAATACTCGTGTTTGATGGAGGAAACTTAAGTGATGAATTTAGGTGATGACTTTTCAATTTTTATTAGTTTTAGACTTTAGTAATCTCGTGTAGATCCCACAAATAAAAAATATGCTGATGTAGATACCCTTAGAAGAGAAAAAAGAAGTTTATTTTATATATAGAGATGCAATACAATTTCACTATCTATTTCATCATAATAAACCAAAATTTAATTCTACACGTTCCATCTTAATAGCTAAAAACAATTATATCAAGAGTAATACGTACATCATATCAAATCTATATCTTAGATAGTATTGAAAATAATTTAAAAATTAACAAGATATAACTAGTATAAAAAATAAAAAATCCACAAAACATTTAGGAAACCAACATTGTTACAAATATAATTTTTCTATATGTCGTAATCTCGTAAGCAATAATTTTATTTCATGTCAAACTATTCTAGAATGAATCAAAATTAATACAATAAAACATAAATAAAAATATACTAACATTCTCATCCAGTAATCAAAGATTCCTTCCTATATGCTCTTTTTGCAAGTATTTTTGGTGTTTTCACTTATGATTACATGCGTTAAAACTTATAAAATATAACATAGGTAAAATTATACTAATATTCTCATCAAATATATTTGTTATAAACTTCACTCACAAATAAAAACACTATATGACAACGATAAATATTTTTTTTATCCAATTAAGTTACTATTAAATCACTTATATTGTTGTTTTGAACTTCAAAATTCGTTTTTTATTGGTTTATATCAATGCTAATTTTTTTTCTCATTCATGTCAAAATTTAATTGACTAATAACACACGTAAAATTAGCATATGTCAACTTTTCTCTTTTTTTTTTTTGCTAGTTTTCCTTTTTGTAAGGAAAAGAAAAGTTAAAATTTATTTTAGATATAGATATGTAAAATTAGTATATCTACATATGTTTTTTTCAAAATATTTTTCTTGCTTTGTTGAGAAAAAATGGTTATATTGTTTTAATTGATAAATATGACATTTGTTACGATAATGATCAAATGTAAAACCAATTTTTATATAATGAGACAGATAATTATTAAGGACAACGATAACCGCATAAACAAATATCTCGTCCTGGGAATAATTTTGTGCAACTACCACTACAAAAAAAAGTGTGGTTTACATCATTTATTTTGAATATTTGTATCAATTATAAATGATACAAATGAAATTTACATCATTTATTAAGTGATTCTAGATGTGGTGATGCAAAATATTTGCATCGTTTGACATAACTATTTGTATCAGTTGTTATAATCGATTTTATTATGCATCGGTTGTTATAAATGATGTTAATTATACATCATTTAATTTAAATGATGATAATATTAGTATCAATTGTAATAAATGATGTTATATATTTATATCACTTTAAATAAGTGACGTAAAGATTAATATCATTTTATTTAAATGATACTAAATATTGTGTCATTTATAAAAACTGATGTTAAATATTTATATCAATTGTGCATAATCGATGCTAATATTTATGTCAGGTTTTATAAATGATTCTAATCATTATATCATTTTTAATAAGTGATGCTATATATTTATGTCAATTATATATAATTGATGTTAAATTAAGTGTCAGTTTTTATAAATGATTCTAATAATTGTGTCATTTACAACAAATGATAAAAAATAAATTACTTAATTTGAATTTATTTATTCAAAAAATTCGAATTATTTAATAAAAAATAAATTGTTTCATTTTTATTTATTTATTTAATTTGAATTTATTTATCATAAAACAATATATAAATTATAAACTAAATTGCATAATCCACATTACATAAATCAACTTGCAAACATTTATAAATCCTACATAAAAACCAAATAAAATCAACGTTATAGCTACTAAAACGTTTGGCTAGCTAGCTAGCTACTTAAATAAAATAACGTATTGACTAATTAATCGATACATTATAAGATGGGTCACTACCATGATCCACAAAAAAAAGTGTGGTTTAAATAGTATCATTTAATTAAATGATATTATTTTGAATTACTTATTAATAAATGATACAAATATATTATGTTTAGCATCAATTATATTAAATGATGTTATTATTAGTTTTTTGCATCAATTATAATAAAATTGATTTAAATTCTATTAGTTTGTATCATTTTAACAAAATTGATATAAAATAAATACTTACATCACTTAGAAAATTGATGTATTTATTATTTTTCTTAGCATCACTTTATAAAATGATACTAACTTTACATCAAATAAAAAACTGATTTAAAGTAATATCAATTAATAAAATGATACAAAATGTTACAAAATATGCATCAATCAATATTTTTGATACTAAATCATAAAAAAATTGACTTTGTTATATTTAACTTTTTATTATTATTAGATTTATATTTATAATTTATCAGTTAGATTTTTATCTCATCGATGGCCACTTTGCTATAGGATTTATATCCTCTTCCTTTATCTAATTATCTCAATTATATTTTAAATATCGTTGAAAGAATAACAAGAAGCTTATCTTCTCTCTTATCTCACAGCTGTATCGTACAAACTACAAAGCATCAACTTAATTGGTTTAATTGGTTTTATCGTGTACACACTTGCTCAAATTGATTTCAATTGGTTTAATTGGTTTTACCCTATTATTTAATTCCTTCAAAAAGCCCTTCTCTTTGCTCGTCTCTTTCCTTCGTCGTTTTCCAGTTGCAATTGGTTTCATCTTTGTCTTTGCTCTTCTCTTTCCTTCGTTTCTCAATCGTTAGAAGGTTTGACTTCGTAAACTTTGTGTGACTTTTATATTTGTCTTCCTTACCCTATTATTGTTTGGCTTCGTAAACTTTGGGTGAGAAGGTTCCATGGGTTTTGCAGGCATTTAATAGAAGTGTGGTTGGAACATCGTTTCAGCTTCGAGGCTTGCTGCTAAAGGTTGTTTAGAGCTTTTACCTTGGTGTCTATGAATCGATTTACTAAAATCTGTTTTTGATCTAAGATCTTCTTATATAGTTTGATTGGTCATCTCTTTGTTTTTCCCAGTCTGCAATTTTCCAGATTTTGATGGATAAGTCATGGATAAACAAACCACGTTTATCACAAGATTACATATTAGGGGTGAAAAATTTCTTGGAGTTTGCGTTTGGAAAAATGCTAATGGCAGACATGATGAAATGTCTATGCACCCGTTGTTCTCTAGCCAAAACTAAGTCAAGAGAAGACATCGAAGGTGATTGATATGCTTTGGCTTTTTGAGTTCTTACACAAATTGGGTACTACACGGAGAGGATATATGTGTCACAAGGAATGCAAGAGTACCTTCTGATATTGCTCCGGTTGAATTAGATTCAACTTTGAATCTCTTGGATGATCTTTTTCCTGATACTAGTACATATATGTATGGTGGACATGGATCTGGATCTTCTGAACAACCTATGGACACTGATAGACCATCAACTTCAAGTGAAAATTGTGGAAAAAGAGAAGGTTTTGATGAGTTGCTTGCTGACTTTAATCAAGAGTTATATACAGGCTGCACTAAGTTCACAAAGTTGTCTTTTATATTGAAGTTATACCATATCAAATGTATGTGTGGGATTAGCGACAAGGGGATATCCATGGTGCTTGATTTGCTGAAAGAAGCATTTACACATGCGAAGTTGCCAGATTCATTTAGTGACATGAAGAAAGTCATTCGCAAATTAGGATTGACTTATGAGTCGATTCATGCATGTCCAAATGATTGCATGTTATATTGGGAGGCAGATGCAGATAGAGAAATCTGCAAAGTTTGTGAAGCCTCTCGTTGGAAAGAAAATATTTCTGCAAACAGTACGTTAGCTGGATCAAAGAATAGAAAAAAGAAAGCTCCTGCAAAAGTTTTGCGTTATTTTCCTCTAAAGCCACGACTGCAACGTTTATTCATGTCATCAAAAACTGCTACCCACATGAGATGGCATGCGACTGCTAGTAACAATGATGGTAAACTTCGACATCCTAGAGACGGTGGGGCTTGTAAAGCATTTGATTTAAAATATCCTGAATTTGCATTTGATCCAAGAAATGTTAGACTGGGCTTGGCGACTGATGGTTTTAACCCATTTGGTACAATGAGTAGTAGCTACAGCATATGGCCAGTGATATTATTTCCTTATAATTTTCCACCGTGGATGTCAATGAAGCAGACATCAATGATTCTCTCTATGGTTATCCCTGGAAAGCACATGCCTGGTAATGATATCGATGTATACTTGCAGCCACTTATCAAAGAGTTGAAGGAACTATGGTTTGATGGAGTTAAAACGCAAGATGCTTCCACAAAACAAACTTTTGACATGCGAGCAGCCATCATGTGGACAGTTAGTGATTTTCCTGGTCTTGGAAATCTTTCGGGTTGGAATACGTACACAACATCAGCTTGTCCAAGCTGCAATTATGATGGCAGCGGACAACGTTTACGCTATGGAAAGAAAAATTGTTTTATGGGTCATCGTCGTTTTCTTCCTCAGGATCATGGCTTTCGACATAACATAACTAATTTTGACGGAAAGATAGAAACCAGATCTCCACCAGTCACATTGTCAGGTTCTGCAATCATTCATCAACTAGAACAAGTTAATGTTACTCTTGGTAAGAAGCATGGTTTAGTCGGAGCTGGAAGAAAGAGAGATCGAGGTGATGCAGTTACATCTAGTACCCAACAGTGGAAGAAGTTATGGAGTTAAACTACTATGAAGTTTTCAAAGTTGTATTATTCAAGTGCAAGTGGGCTGATACTCGTACGGAACGAGGATATAAAATAGATGCATATGGTCATCATATGGTAAAATTTTTCACGCTTGCTACATAGTGGAGATAATGAAAGAAGATGAGCCATATGTACTAGCGTCTCAGGCAAGAATGGTCTATTACGTAAAAGATCCTTGCGAAATAGAATGGAATATCGCAGTTCATGTTCAGCCTAGAGATGTTTATGATATGGGTGATCAAAATGATTTGGATCATATTGATGGTGAATCTAACCCTGACATCCCTGTTACTTCATAGTAAGTTGTTTGTAGTGTCACTTTTACGTTCCTTAGATCTTTGTTACTTATTTATGCACTTATGAATTTGGATGCTTTAGAGGCTTAAGTAATGGTAGAGAAAGGACAATGGATTGATTTGATGAATTATTTTTTTAACAGGAGCAGATTTTTTTAACACGTACGATCATGGCAAGGTGAAAAAATTGGAGCTTTCTCATGTTAATATATATGCAAAATATTCAGATATTGATTTGAGGGGCATTGGATTGTAATTTGTAGGTAGGTGGGTGGAGTCAAGTGTACCAAGGGCTTACATTAGTGACAGTGGCAGGAGCTGGTCATGAAGTGCCTCTACACCGTCCCCGTCAAGATTATTCTTTTCAGATCCTTTTTAGAGAACAAACCCATGCCAATGACCTGAGATCAAACCATGAATGGACCTCTTCCTTAAATTCCTATTCTTTCTTTAGTACAAGTCATAAGCTACTCTCCTTTTTTTGTGTGTGTACTATTTTTGTCTCAAAACAGTTTTTCTAAACCATGAGCTTGTACAACAATGCTGACTCTTGTCATTTGGTTAAGAATCTTTGGACTCTTTCAAGGGCAAAACTTATTCTCAACGGCCGACCCAATAATCCCTAAAACAGAGAGAATCACTTAAGAAATCAGTCGAAGTGATCACAACACGTACAAATCCATTATTTGTGGTTTTACCTTTAATAATTTCCATCCATGGCTTCTTTTGCAGATAATGCATCGTCTTCCTCTGTAAAATCAACAAAACCGAAACCTCTTGATCTCCCACTTCCTTTGTCGTAAGCAATCCTAACTGAGAACACATTCATATTTGATATATATTAAAGAATCTAAAATGAAATTGCAACTCAAGCACTTCATCGTCACACAAATGGAACTCGGGTGGGAGAGTAAAGAGCTTTTCAAGCTAAATCCTATAAACTCATCACTAAACCAACACAACTTACAAACGATCAGATAAATCCATAAATACCCAAAACTCATAGCCAAAGACTCATTCAGACATTTCATCGAACACTTGGAAGAGTTTATAGATGACGATTACCTTCTGCAACCTCTCCAAAGGAAGAGAAAGCGTCTTTGAGCGATTGCTCATCTACAGACAAGGACAGTCCTGCATACATACAGCTCAATTCCATTTCTCATCATGATCAATTTCCAAAACTTGTTTCTTTTGTTTTGTAAGTTTTTTCCAATTTATACAAGTGACCACAAAAAGAAAAGTAGCCAAACATAAATAAAAATATTATTTTTTCTGAATTTAATAATTGAGAGATGAGAAATATATTTGTGGATGAGGAAGGAGTAACCGAAAAGGATAAAATCATTTCTTCATCTTCTTCTATCCTTTCAAAGGCTTCCTCCTTCTCAATGGCGACGTTAGGCTTTAACACCACTCGAATCCAGACTCCATCACTTCCCAGGTCCCTAAATCTTCTTATTTTACTAAACCCATCAAAACCCATCATCTCTTCTCCTCTGAAACCCTGTCGAAACGGTGCCGTTATTTCGTCTCTAGATCGTTACCTGAGAGCTCACTGTCGATTACAAAAGAACAAGAGGTAGAGGAAGATGATCCAACGTCGGAGCTGAGTTATCTGGATCCGGAATCCGATGCGGAGAGCATCAAAGAGTGGGAATTGGATTTCTGCTCGAGGCCAATTCTTGATTCCAGAGGGAAAAAGATATGGGAGCTTGTCGTTTGCGATGCTTCGCTCTCCCTTCAAGTCACTAAATACTTTCCCAATAATGTCATTAATAGTATTACCCTCAAAGACGCCATTGTTACCATCACTCAAGACTTGGGTGTTCCTCTTCCTGAGAAGATTCGCTTCTTCAGGTGCAAAACACAACTTTAAAATAAAAATACACTTGTTTTTTTCTTCTAGTGTAATCTTATGGTTGAAGTTGGTTTTGCAGGTCACAGATACAAACCATTATCACAAAAGCTTGCAAAGAGCTTGCAATCAAGGCGGTGCCTAGTAAACGGGTGAGTAACATTTTTTTTTGTTTACATGGTTACCTCTATGTTAGATTAAGTTGATAAACAAAACTAAATTGCTGCATTACAGTGACTGTCTTTGTTTCTCTGGCTGCGAGAACGTTATGACACTGTGAACACGCGTCATCCCCGTTTCCAAAAGGGATCATTGCCTCTTCTGTCTCTAGACAATCTAACTGAGATTCTAATACTTTCGAAGTTACTTCTCCAATATACCTCATTCTTCGCTTTTGGATGATTGATGGTAAGGAGAAAACTCTCAAAGTTCTGTAAAGTACAAACAATCAAACAATCGGGTCTTTATAATTCTTTTATAATTTCTTTGATCAATCGTTTCTTTAGAGCATCATCAATAGGGAGTTTTTAATTATGGGGTTCTTAAAATTGTATGTATATAAAATAATAATTAAATATTAAAGAGGTTTTTAGAAAAAAAAAGAGGAAAGAGGTTGTTAAGATTGTATGTATATAAGATAATAATTAAATATTAGAAGGGTTTTTAAAAGAAGAGAGAGGGGTTCTTAAATTTGTTATTTAAGAAACTTTCATGGTAGAGTTTTCAATGAAGAAAGAGAAATTGAGTTGTTAAAAGTGTATGTATATAAAATAATAATTAAATATTAAAAGGATTTTTAAAAGAAAAGAAAAGAATGAGATTGTTAAGATTGTATGTATATAAGATAATAATTAAATAATGTTAAAAAACCCAAATTAAGAACCCCTGCGTTGATGATGCCCTTATAATGATGTGTTTTGATCTTCCTAGTAAAGCCATTAAAAGCCTTTTAAAATATTAATTGTGTATATGGTGCCGCGCGTATATCTTTTAATTTTGTGGTTTATATATAGATCCCGCTCATTTTTTTCACAATTGGGATTAACCTTTTTATTTAACTAGTAACACAGTTATTTTAGTATTAGCTAGCCACTACATCATTACTTTAGGGTTTTGCAAACAATTCCATCTCTTTCTTTAGGAAACTGACGAAGAACGCTTTCAGATAAGAGAATAGAATCAACCGCCAGAGCTATCCACGCAAGTGAGTTTTTTTCTTTTTCTTTCTTCAATGTTGTGTTCTGGAATCATGGGCTGTAACTCGTAATTATACAAGGGTTTACACAAGTCGTAATTATACAAGGGTTTACACAAGGGTTGTACGTCGATCGAACAAGTATCATGATGCTAGTTGTGTGTCGTATTTACACAAGGGTGTACGTCGATCGATTAGGTTGGAGTTTAGGTTGTTATGAGGTGGAATAATGGAATCATGGTTTATATAATGTGGGGATGGTGAATGTTTTCTTCTCTATTCATCTTTTTTTTATTGTATTCTGATGCTTCAACTTTGAGAAGAATCGTTATGTTTTCTATCTTAATTTGCTATATGAATTTTTACTATTGTTTATCTGTGCTTTTCTTAGGTATATGGATCATCCAAATTTCACGAATTTCACAGATTCAGAGACACAAGAACCAGATGATATGTCATATTTGGAGAAAGTTTGCAACTCTCCTCCTTCCGATGCTCCAGACTGCAATAGCTTCAAATGGAAAGTACAAGTAATAGGTAATGAAAAAAAATTGTTTCAAGTTATTTACTTACGTACGTGGGAATGAACTGAATTGATTAATATTTTTATTG
Organism: Crucihimalaya himalaica; assembly: GCA_004349715.1. Lineage (NCBI taxonomy): Eukaryota > Viridiplantae > Streptophyta > Magnoliopsida > Brassicales > Brassicaceae > Crucihimalaya > Crucihimalaya himalaica. The sequence continues at coordinate 913,529 of SMJT01000064.1, forward strand.
ACATGGGAATGAACTGAATTAGTTGTTGACATGTGCACTATTTCTTTACGATTGGATGAGTTTTCTTATGTGGAATCACTATTTTTTTAGTATATGTATATGCAGACCTGATTTATGGTATTAATTATAGTTTGTTAACATTTGTATGTGATCATCAACAAGATGATGATGGAAACATAGAAGGCAAAATGGTGGCATCAAAAGATGTGTGGAAATTCCAAAATAGTAGAGTGATAGTCCATTTTGACGAAGAAAGCGAACAACCTTTTGATGATTCTGGAGGTTTACTTGGATCATGGATAGGCCAATTAAGTAATGATGTGACTTTGTTACCCATTAACTACAGTGATTAGAGATTGGTTAGTCCTCACATAAAGGAGAAGGCTTGGGATGTTATTAAGGTAACACACATTATTCTACTAATTTTATAATAACTTTTAATATTTATAATTTATGTTTTTTTTTTAAGTGTTAAATCAGAGATATAGTTAAACACTACTTTTGTTGTATATATTTAACGATAAAACTCAGTTTATGTTGACATGAATTCATTTCAGTCTAAATTTTGGTTTGATGACCAAAAGAAAAGAAAGAAATATGTGATGAGTTTACTAGGGAGCAGATGCAAGGATATCAAATTGCGTCTATGGAAAGAGTACAAACGGGATGACAAAAATGAAATGATCCAAAATCGACCAAAGAAAGTTCCTGAAGATCAATGGCATCATTTTGTTCACATGAGGTTCAGTGAAAAATGGAAGGTATGAATTTTATCTATACATAATTATATATGAAATGAAAGCATTTTTTTAATATATTATCCAATATCCAATATCTTAATTTACAGAAAATGCAAGACCGGAATACAAAAAGTCAAAAACATCATACTACGCCTCATTTATGTTGAAGAAAGAGTTTTGCTAGGAAAAGAAGAGAGATTGTAAGTAGCTTAGCTCTCAGTCATAATTGTTTTCATTTCATACTAAAATTGTATATACTATTTATATCAAGACTGGAAAAAAACCAAATCGAGCTGAGTTATTTCTTACGACTCGCATAAAGTCTGATGGAAGCTATGTATCTGATGAGGCTAAAACGCGCGCGGTTAGTCTATTCATTAACCATTTGATCTTGTATTTATTGAGATTTTTGTTTGATTTTTTATTTTGTTGTACTTTTTAGGAAGCACTTACAACATTGTTGAACCAAAATTCATCAGTGCTAGCCACATGCAATGCTACATCTATTTTGAATGATGAATATGCTCAGGTGTTTGGTCCAGAACGTCCCGGAAGAGTACGTTGTGTCGGTCGTGGACCTACCCCTTCAAAATTATTGAGATGTTCAACTGCAATGAGTTCAGAGATTGAAAATGTTGAAGTTGCACAGTTGAAAATGCAGAATCAAGCCTTAGCAGATCAAGTTAAAAATATGAATATTGTGTTCCAGAAGTTGTTCTCCGTAACATCTGTTGATCAGGTAATACCATATTTTGTAAGTTATATATATTGTATTAACATTTATGATATAAATGATTTTTCATATCAAAATTCTAACGTGTAGGCAGGAGCATGGGCTATAAACTTTGCTGCAGCTTTTGCAAACATTCCAAATCTACCAAATTCTCAGGTAAATTCAATTTTATTGAAGCTTTTTTACATTGGAATTTTAGATGGTAAACTAATTTTCTGTTTTTTATTCTCAGGAAAATGGTAATTGTATTAATGGAATCAACACCGAAGATCATGGTAGTGACCCATCTTATAATGTATCGATTAATTAGTCAATACGTTATTTTATTTAAGTAGCTAGCTAGCTAGCCAAACGTTTTAGTAGCTATAACGTTGATTTTATTTGGTTTTTATGTAGGATTTATAAATGTTTGCAAGTTGTTTTATGTAATGTGGATTATGCAATTTAGTTTATAATTTATATATTGTTTTATGATAAATAAATTCAAATTAAATAAATAAATAAAAATGAAACAATTTATTTTTTATTAAATAATTCGAATTTTTTGAATAAATAAATTCAAATTAAGTAATTTATTTTTTATCATTTGTTGTAAATGACACAGTTATTAGAATCATTTATAAAAACTGACACTTAATTTAACATCAATTATATATAATTGACATAAATATATAGCATCACTTATTAAAAATGATATAATGATTAGAATCATTTATAAAACCTGACATAAATATTAGCATCGATTATGCACAATTGATATAAATATTTAACATCAGTTTTTATAAATGACACAATATTTAGTATCATTTAAATAAAATGATATTAATCTTTACATCACTTATTTAAAGTGATATAAATATATAACATCAATTTATTACAATTGATACTAATATTATCATCATTTAAATTAAATGATGTATAATTAACATCATTTATAACAACTGATGCATAATAAAATCGATTATAACAACTGATACAAATAGTTATGTCAAACGATGCAAATATTTTGCATCACGACATCCATAATCACTTATATAAATGATGTAAATTTCATTTGTATCAGTTATACACTCATCGTATAAATGACAGAATCACTTTTTTGTGTCAATTGATACAAATAAATGAATATTTGTATAACTGAATATTTGTATCAGTTATACACTCAAAATAAATGACAGAATCACTTTTTTTTTGAGGTATCTTTTATTTAAATATAATTATATTTAGGTACCTCCATAAAATTCCTAATTAAAGGATTTTATTTTATCCACAAGTTCTAGATTTTTATGCTTATGACATGTGAAAGCTTTAGACTCGCACTCCTTTGTGCTTTGTCACAAAACCATTATTTCCTTTTTAAATAATGAAAAAAGCTTGTCAAATATTGCCGGTAAACTTTTAGATTTTCAAAATAAACCTACTTTAGTTTTGCAGTTCTATTTCACAGTAACATGTAAGTTACCAAAAAAAATCGCAATAATTACTTCCTTCGGTTTATATTAAGTATTATATTGGAACTTGAAGTTTTATTTTATAATATGTGTCATTTTATTTTTTTAATGCAAATTTTTTATAGATTTTCTAACTTTATCTTTATTATTTTAATGTAATAAATTATTCTATAATATATGTATTGAAGAAAGGTAAAATAATAATTTTAATTGTTTTCTTCGTTAGTGTAAAAAATACTTTAAACGACACTTGATAATGAAAGGAGGGATTGTAACTTAAATTCGTTCTATATAGAAAAAGTAAAGGATGGAAAAGATTAAATATGATCAGTTACCAAGTAAAGTTGAAAGAGCCATATTAAACTTATAGTATATAACAAATAAAAAGTGGTACAAGTAATTTTTTAAAAAAATTAAGTGGTACAAGTAGTTGTGAGAAAGAAGTAGCCTAATGGAACTCAGATTCTAGAATGATCATATTTGTTATCGTATAAAGTCATGAACTCGTCGTACAACTTCTTGTAACTATCCATGATCTTCGAGCAACAGGATTGTCGTCCTCAGATGGTAGAAATATGTCGAGGAGATATTTTAATAGAGGGAGCAATAACACAACTAAATAATATGGATTTTAAGAGTTTAAGGCAATAGTATAATATTCTAAAATGCGTTTAGACGGAAGTCTAGACGACATCCAAGTGATATGCAGTGAACGGATGTTCAATTTTAAATACAAGAAAACATCCAAATTTCCTACCACTATTTCCGACCAAATTAGTGGTCGAAAAAATTCCGACCAATTTCCGATCAAAATTCCGACGAAAAATATTAGTCAAAATTTAGTCGGAAAATTTCAAAATTTCCGACCAAAACATATTAGTCGGAAATTAGTTAGAAAACTTAGTCGGAAATTTACATTTTCGACGATATTCCGAACAAAAATAATATATATATAAGTGGTCAGAAATTGGTAGGAAATTTCCGACCACTTTCCGACCAACTTTTTTTTAAATTATTTTTTTTCTAAAAATTAAAAGTAAAAATTAAAAATAAAATTAAAATAAATAAGTGGTCGGAAATTTCCTATCAATTTCCGACAAATTATTTATTTATTATATATTTATTAAGTATTAATTATTTATTTTATTTTTAATTCGTTTAAAAAAATATGGTCGGGAATTTGTCGGAAATAATTTCGGACCGACGAATTTCCGACAACTTTTTAAACAAAAATTTTATTTTTTTAATTATTATTTTATTATTTTTTATTTTATTTAGAAAAACATGTTTTTCTAAATTTCCGAATACAAGAATTTTTATTCGGAATTTTTCTAAATTTCCGAATGTCGTCAGAAATAAATAAAAATTCATATGTACATATGAATTTTTATTTATTTCTGACGACATTCGTTTAATATTTCTGACGACATTCGGAAATTTTATTCGTTTAATATTTCTGACGACATTCGGAAATTTTTTCCTATATTAACCACCAAAATTTTTCATCATTTTTCACATCTCATACTCTTTCTCCTCTCAAATCTCTCTTACAATCTCCCATAATTTTTCACATCTCAAACTCTTTCAATGTTTTTCAATATCTTAGATTCATATTTATTTGATTTGTAGTTTGTTATGTTGTATTTTTTACTTGGAACGGTTTTAGTTTTCAATTTTTTGGTTTTATTACAAAATAAAATTCTTGTTTTGTTTTTTGAACAAAATATTTTTTTATTTTTTTCCGACGATCCTCCGACGACTCTTCTCGTCGGACATGGTGGTCGCAATCTAGTCGGAAAGTTTCCGATGAGTTTCCGACGAAGCTTTCTGACGAGTTTTCCGACCATCGCCTTTGTCAAAAATTTCCGACGAAATTTCCGACCATCTCCTTTTTCCGACGACCACAAATTAGTCGGAAAGTGGTCGGAAATACCTATTTCCGACCACTTTTTGACTAATATGGTGGTCGGAAGTAGCCACCTTTTCTTGTAGTGTTTATGTTATACAGTGGTTTAGGCCGTTTCAAAAAATTAGAATGTCTAACAGCGTTCAGGTAGACATATTGCGGTTTAGTCGGATGCTTTGCTAGATCTTAGGTAGCCAATTAAAATAATAATAGCATAATAATATATTATTAATAAAAAAATATTTATTCTAAATAAATTTTGTTTTAGTTTCTAAATGTATTAAATCTTTGGAAGTTCCTAAACGCAATGGTCAAGAGTTTAAAAATTTCTACGTCAGGTATGAGATTCGATTTTCAGTTTCTTGCCCATTAATAGTGTAAAACTTATCAGAGGTCCAAAATGCTGCAGTCAAAGTCGTTCGTCGTGATCTCATGTGTTGTGGGGAGAACAAGTCCATTGTAGGGATGTCGTACATGCAAAAGCGTCCATCGTGAATCTGAGTGTTGCCGAAAGAGTTGCACTGTAAAATCATTATTCGTGGGAGATGTTCATCATAATCACATATGTTGCAAGTAGTGGAATACATGATAATATGATTAAATCAAATATGGGGTATATATTAAGAGGAGTCCATATATGATCTAATCCTATTATGATGTATTTCACTACTTGCAACATATGTGGTTATAATGAACTTCTCCTAAACTATATAGATATAAATATTTAACTATCTTTATATCATAATTATACCATATTTGAAAATAATATAATTGATACTCTAGATCCTTCTATAGTAAATATTTGGTTCCATCAATATCATAGATTTATAATTATATAAACTTATCAAATATATATATATATATATATATATATATATATGTGTTAGAAAATTTAGTGAATGACTTTAGTGTTGTTTTTCTCTTAGTTTTGCATTAATTTTTGGTAGAATTCATTTATAATATTTTTACTATGTTGAAATCTTTTGGTGGTGTTTTTACACATGATAATTGATTTCTTACTTGTAATTGGTTCTAGGAAAATATTGATTATAACGAAATAATCTGATTTTTAAATAGAATTATTTTAAATATATAAAATTAGATAAATCTTTTTAAATTTAGTCAAATTCTTAATCATGGTATTATTAATTTATAGAGTTTTTATTGTAGTTTGAACACCATAGTTGATCACCAGTAAAAACTTAAGAAAAAAGAGGCTTTGAATGTTTTAGAGACAATTGGGACATTAATTGTGGTTAGATGATACATTGAGAATTGCGTATGATAATATGTAAATAGTTGGAGGTTAGTAATTCGTCTACAGAAAAAGATGTTTTGTCCTTTAGAACTGTGTCTTCATCATCTTCCTCGTCTGATATTGTTTCTTGTCGTATACAAAATTGGTACAATTAATTATTTTTGATTATCAGCTGTATTTAATGTTTATAGCAGGTTAAAAGCAAATAAATTGTGTTGGTAATAGTAGAGATATGGACATGTTCTAACAATCTCATGAAGATTTGTGTTTCGTAACGGACAAATGATGAGATATGTGTATTTGAGTAGAGATACTTATGAACATGTGGACATAATGAAACAAATTGACAAGAATTTAATTTGTGTGAACTAGTACCAAATTAATGAACGAATACAATAATTACTCTTTTATTTTAATATATATGAGTCAATAAAAATGATGTAAGATTAATGTATGAACTGTCATTATATATTTAATTCTAGTTTTGTTGGACAAGTTATAATAACGACACATTGCATTGTAGTAGATAAGTTCTTATTCAAGAAGTTATAATAGTGGACATATTATAAAGATTTACTCTTAAATATCTAAAAAAACTAAGAACCAAAAATTTTAAAACTAAAATCTAAAAACCAAAATCTAAAACCAAAATCAGTTAAAAACTTGTAAACATTCAATACCATGCACCTCGTAACCACCGATCTTGAGATGGCCCTGATTTTTTCGCACTCACTAATTTTTTTTTCTGGCTCTATCGCCCATTGAATTTTAATGAGTAAATAAAGATAGTGAAAAATATCATTTCAATTTGTTGGTAAAATTCTAATAAGACCTTTAATTTTAAAAATATGTCCACAAAAGTTTGATAGGACCCCAAAATTTTAAAAATATGTCGACAAAAGTCTCAAACTCGTGGCTCTACCTCCAGGTCGACTCGTGGCAAAGATAGAGAGAGAGAGAGAGACCATATGCGTTGCAGAAATTTGAAAATTATATCTTTGGTATCTCTCTGGTTCATCGGTAAGTTCATTTGGTTAGTTCGATTCTTCAGAGTTGACTATTTATTACTACGTATCTCTTCCGATGGCAATTCTGTACGCGTTGGTGGCGCGTGGAACGGTGGTTCTTGCTGAGTTAAGCGCGACGTCGACGAACGCAAGCACGATCGCGAAGCAGATTCTTGAAAAGATCCCTGGTAACGGCGACAGCCATGTGTCCTACTCTCAAGATCGCTACGTCTTCCACGTCAAACGTACCGCCGATGGCCTCACCGTTCTTTGGATGGCAGATGAAAACGCCGGAAGTAAGCCGTTTGAGCTGTTACTTTTATAGCACTTAATGATCAATAAATTAATATCATTGGTTTAGAAAATAGAGATCGAATTCTTGCACAGCAGAGCAGTAAGCGGGCAGGCTAGCTTGGAGAAATCCTGAATGAACCTGCGATAGAATCCGGCATGGCCAAAGGAAACTCCGAATATCCTTCACTGATGTAGGCGGCAGGAGACTTGTCATGACCTGAATCTTCGCCTTATCAACCTCAATCCCAGCTTTAGAGACCTTATGACCCAGAACGATGCCGTCTTGGACCATAAAGTGGCACTTCTCCCAGTTCAGAACTAGGTGCTTCTCCTCACAACGCTGAAGTACCTTGCACAAATTATCCAGACATCCCTTGAACGAAGACCCATAGACAGAAAAGTCATCCATAAATACCTCCATGAACTCCTCGATCATATCTGAGAAAATGGACATCATGCATCTCTGAAATGTAGCTGGAGCATTGCACAACCCAAATGGCATTCTCCTGTAGG
>SMJT01000064.1:929335-952930 GCA_004349715.1 Crucihimalaya himalaica
TGGGTATCGATCGATACTGAAGACCGGTATCGATCGATACTGATGGAGTATCGACCGATGCTAGCCAAGTATCGATCGATACTGAGGTCCTTTGTTGCGATTCTGAAACTCGAAACCGTGTCCTACTGAAGTCAAGAGTTAGGTGAAGTAACTGTCAGATCAGAGAGCATAGTTAGAAGCAACAGTTACAATAGATAGCCATAAGTTCCAATAAGTACTGACAATGAGATTAGACAAAATCAGAAAAGAAAGCAAAACAAAAGAAAAGAAGGGAAAGGAAAATGTGAAACCCAGGAACAAAAACTAGTATGAATCCTCATCAGAATCGGATTCAGAGACGGGGTAGCGGGTCGAAGGGCCAGGAGTGGAGTGGTCAGCGTCAGTGGACGACATGCAGCGGCAGCGAGAGACAGCGGACCAGATGCTCTGAAGACTCTCCACAACGTACCTCTGAAAGGTAGCTGTCTCCATCGGTAGCTCTGGTGGTGGAGGAAATGAAGGAGCGGGAGCATACGTCTGGCGACGCTGTGAACGGCGAGGCTGACTCCCAGCAGAGTCAGCGGCTGGTGTCTCAGCAGCAGCTACAGGAATGGATGGAAGCTGGCGTGGTGCGCGGACACGAGCAGAAGGGGCGACTGAAAGCAGACTCGGGTCTGGATCAAAATGCAGTCGAGAAGGGTGAGTACCAATGGAGGTGAGAGCGCGGTTGGGGAGCTGCACAAAGAGCTCTCCATCTGTCGTAGGCAGACACCAGCGGTGAGTGGCCTTCAACCAACGCATATGCTGCATGTGCTGCTCATCCATGAGTGAGCGAGTAGTAACGATTGAGCATGCTGCAGTGGAGATGCCAAAGTGCTCGAAGATAGGGGTGAGAAGGCTGCCAACTGACTCCATCTTCCGCGCAGTGGCATAGTTGCGGCCAGAGAAGGGCTTGGTCTTCAGAGAGACCAAGTGGTGTGCAAACAGGGCGCCAATGTTGACCTCGAGGTTCAACTCGGGCCACTCAAACCTATCCTCAGGAATTATGTCACCAACTGCTTTGTACAATAACATCAGCTCGGAGATCCTCAACTTGTTCAGCTCCATCTTGCAGAGTAAGGTGGAGCTCAGAATGCGGGCAATGCAACGCAGAGTCGGGTGGCGGATATCAATCTGGGTAGAGGTCTTGGAGCTATAGGCGCCAAGACCGATGTGTCGCCAAAAGTTCTGCAGATCCTGAAACTGGGAAGGGAGAGCTATCTGCTGAGGATAAGGGTCGAACCCGTAGATAGCACAGAGGTCAAGGATAGGCAGCCTGTAGCGAACCCCTCTGATCAGGAAAGTCAGGGTCCCCTCAGAAGCAGTGCGGTGGACCTCATCTCTATAGTACACTCGAGCGGTGGCGAGGAACTGACGAACGAGGTCTGGAAATAGATCATACTACCATGAGTAGAGAGTGCCCAGTCCAATCTTCTCGAGCATGGTAGAAAGATCAATGTCGATGCCCAGACGACGCATGGTGAGAGGATCGATGAAGCTCGTAGGCAGGATGACAACTCGCAGCCACTTGTTGTAGAACAGAGTGTCGTAGTCTTCCCACTCCTCAGCTATTGGCCTGTAAACGCAAGCCTCACTCTCAGTCACATCCTTGGGCAACTCTTCCCAAACGCGTCGTGGAACGATCCTCTTCCCCTCTATCTTAGGCCAGGGAGGCCTAGCAACAGGGGCAGGGGCAGATGGAGAAGGAGAACATCGTGGCGCAGCTCGCAAGTCACTGATGTGTGCCTCAATGAAGCTCTGACGACCAGTGTCCTCTGTGAAACCTCCCTTCAGGACCCTGTAGCGATCCCTGATAAGAATGGCAGTGATGACTCCGGCGTGCCACTGTGAGTCATAGAATGCCTCCACCTCTTCTTGGAGATCAAAGTTGCGGCGTGGAGGGTTAGAACCTGAAGCATCATCCTGTCGTGTCCTCTTGCGGGGAGCCATCTGAGAAAATTCAAAACAAAATCAGAAGTTAGAATAGCTTCTACGTCCACTGTGATGCAGGCATCGATCGATACCAAGGGGTATCGATCGATGCTCGAAAATGAGGCACAAAGTCACGACATAGTGCATCGTAAAATCCATCCTGTTAAAGGTCGGGTATCGATCGATACCAAGGGGTATCGATCGATACCAAGGGGTATCGATCAATGCTCAAGACAGAATCGCAAAAACTCATCACAGATGGTATCTAATCTCCATTCTATCACCCTAAATTCGAATCCCTAAGTCTATTCCATCCCTATTATATCTATTCTCATCCTAATATGTCAATTTCATTCACCTAATGCTAATGATGACAAGAAACAGAGCCAAAGCTTCACAGGTAAGGAAACCCCAAATCGAATCTGCCAACACATCTAAAAGGATGAAATCGAGTATATTACCTGGTAGATCGAAGGTATGATGAATGGAATGACAATGTATTCAAAAATCTGAGTGGAATAGAGTTTGGAATCGAAGAGAATGATGAAGAATTGAGAAAGATGTGAGAGTGGGAGAGAACAAGTATGCGGCGTCGAGCGATAAAAGGATGAAGGAGTGAATGATTAGAACCCGAGGGTTTTATAGAAAAAACCTACCTGGGGCTGAGTATCGATCGATACAGTAAGTGGTATCGATCGATGCTCAACGTTCTGCACAACTCCTTTTAGGCCAATGGTATCGATCGATACTAAGGGGTATCGATCGATGCTCGTCGTCTGGACCTGGTTCCACGTGAAAACACAACACAAAAACAAAAATAAAACTAATAAATCGAAATAAAGACTATGTACAGACTCACCAGTGGGTTGCCTCCCACCAAGCGCTTGTTTAATGTCATTAGCTTGACATGGAGAGCAGTCAGGCAGCGGGTAGTTCAGCTAGAGGCACAATGTGCCCATCTGGAATGGTGGCTTTCGCCCAATAGTGTTTCACCCTCTGTCCATTGACAGTGAACTCCTTGCCTTCAGCACTCAGCAACACTACAGCACCATGAGGGCGGACTTCCTTGATCGTGAAGGGACCTTACCAACGAGAACGCAATTTCCCAGGAAACAATCGCAAACGAGAGTTGTACAGAAGTACCTGGTCATTTAGTTCAAAGTGTCGGGAAAGGATCTTCTTGTCATGATAAGCTTTGGTCCTTTCCTTGTACAACTTGGAATTCTCATAGGCGGAGTGTCTGATCTCATCCAACTCATTCAACTGAACCAGTCGCCTTTGTGCAGCAGACTTGATGTCGTCAACAGGAAGATGGCATGCCTTTCCATACAGCAAATGCAATGGTGTTGTACTGAGTGGCGTCTTGAACGCCGTTCTGTAGGCCCAAAGAGCGTCGTCTAGTTTCAGCGCCCAATCCTTCCGTGTAGCACCAACTGTCTTCTCCAAGATCTCTTTGATCTGTCTGTTGGAGACCTCTACTTGTCCACTGGTCTGAGGATGATATGCCGTGGCAACGCGGTGGTGTACACCATACTTCCTCAGCAGCTTCTCGAAGATCTTGTTGATGAAGTGAGTACCACCATCACTGATGACAACTCTAGGCACTCTAAACCGTGGAAAAATGATAGTCTTGAACAGCTTCAGGTTGCCTATCCCTGACCTCTGCGCCATCTACGGGTTCGATCCTTATCCTCAGCAGATAGCTCTACCTACCCAGTTTCACGATGCACAGACCTTTTGGCGACACATTGGTCTTGGAGCCTACCACTCCAAGACCACGACACAGATAGACATTCGCCATCCAACGCTGCGCTGCATCGTCCGCATTCTGAGCACTACTCTTCTCTGCAAGATGGAGCCGAACAAGCTGAGGATCTCAGAGCTGATTCTACTATACAAGGCCATTAGCGACCTTATTCCTGAGGACATGTACGAGTGGCCCGAGCTGAACCTCGCGGTCAACATAGGCGCTCTCTTTGCTCATCATTTGGTCTCTCTGAGACCAAACCCTTCACTGGCCGCAACTACGCCACCGCGCGGAAGACTGAGTCAGTCGGTAGCCTCCTCACTCCTATCTTCGAGCATTTTGGCATCTCCACTTCTGCTTGCTCGATTGTCACCACTCGTTCCCTGATGGATGAGCAGCACATGCATTGGCTGAAGCCAACTCGTCGCTGGTGCCTACCCATGACAGGCGGAGAGCTCTTTGTGCAGCTCCCCAACCGCACTCTGACCCGCATTGGCGATGACCCTTCTTAGCTGCACTTTGATCCAGATTCGAGTATGCTCTCAGTTGCTCCATCAGCGCGTGTCCACGCACCACGCCAGGTCCCATCCATCCCGGTCGTTGTAGACGGGACACTAGCGGCTGACTTTGCTGGAAGTCAGCCTCATCATTCACAGCGCCGCCAGACATCTGTTCCTGCACCTTGATTTCCTCCACCACCGGTTCTGCCAATGGAGACTGCCACCTTTCAGAGGTATGTCGTGGAGAGTCTTCAGAGCATCTGGTCTGTTGTATCTCGCTGCTGCTGCATGTCGTCCACTGACGCCGACCACTCCACTCCTGGCCCATCATCTCGCTATGCTGTTTCAGATGACGATAATGATTCTGACGACTAGTCTCTGCTCCTGGGTTTCACATTTTCTTTTCTTTTCTTTTCTTTTGTTTTACTTTCTTTTTTGAACTTATCTATTTCATTGTCGGTACTTGTTGGAACTTATGGCTATCTATTGATTCTGTTGTTTCTAACCGTGTTCTCTAATTTGACAGTTACTTCACCTAACTTTTGGCTTCAGTAGACACGATTTCGAGTTTCAGAATTGCAGACAAAGGTCCTCGGCATCGATCGATACTCCCTAGTATCGGTTGATACTCCCTGGGAATCGTTTGATACCGATCTTCAGTATCGATCGATACCCACCCACTTCCACGGTACCTTCGAGCTAACTTTCAGCCATCTCTGTTCTTGTGCTTTCTCTTGCTTTCTCTAGGCTAGATAACACTGGGGACAGTGTTGTTCAAGTCTGGGGGAGGTAGTTACTGACATGTGGGTTTGTTTTTCTTAGAATCAGTCCTTTTGAGTCAAAATTTTTGTTTTATTGAGTCAAAACCAGTTGGAGATTATGAACCTTTGCTTGATTTCATTGTTCTGACTTTGTTTTTAAGTAACCATTTGTCACAGAAACAGCTCTAAGATCGACTAATGAAAAATCCAAAGACTAACCAGTTGACCAGGAAACACCCATGTCTCCAGCAAATTTCTTCNGTTAAGTCGCCTCTGATGCTCTATTGAAGCCTTCGACTCGTCCTCCAGATGAATCCGATGCATGCACAGATCTGGTGAGATACCTGAAATATCATCAAGAGAATAGCCGAGAGCTTTGCAATACTTGCGCAGCTTGCTCAGCAGTAAGGCGACCTCTGCGTTGTTCAAAGAAGAATTGACAATCACAGGATAAGTAGAGTTAGGGCCAAGGAAAACGTACCTCAGGCTAGCTGGGAGTGGCTTTAGATCAAGCTTAGGAGCTTTCGCTTCACTCCAATCAGGTGCAAAATCGGGCCTGGTGCGAGAGACTTGCAGCTCCTCTGGACGAAGGGGTTGGTATCGATCGATACCTCCTGTGGTATCGATCGACACCTCGGCTTGGCTGTCAAGGATCGTCGCATAGGTAGCAGCAACCTCTGTGGGAACTGTTTCTGTCTCAGCTGAGCAAACCAAAGCTCTCTCCAAGGGGTTCTCAGGATGCAATCTCATGAAGTACTCATCCGACAGGTCACTGAAGGTGTCAATGAAGAAAGTCTGACCATCGATGGTTGGTTTCTTCATCATCTTTTCCATATTGAACGTCATGACCAGATCGCCAATGTTGAGAGATATCCGCCTATTTTTGCAATCGATTAGGGCTCCAGCTGTAGCTAAGAACAGTCTCCCCAAAATCAATGGATCCCTCGGTTCAACATCATACTCAAGGACGATGAAATCGGTTGGAACTAAGTAGTTCCCAATGGTGATCGGAACGTCCTCAAGTAAACCTTCAGGGAACCGGATTGATCGATCAGCAAGGATTAAGGAGATCCTTGTTGGTGTGAAGTCTGTCATCCCCATTCTCTTTGCTACTTATTATGGCATAAGGTTTACACTTGAACCTAGATCGCAAAGAGAATGTTCAAACCTCTCCGTGAAGATTGTGCAGTCCAAGACAAAACTACCAGGGTCTGGTAATTTCTGTGGAATCTTGTTGAGAAGAATCGCACTGCACTCATGGGTAACTCTCAGTACTCCCTCTTCAAGTTTCACATTACTCAAAACCATCCTCTTGATATACCTCCTAAAGGCTGGTGCAGTTTTGAGAGCATCGACGAATGGGAGTTCGACTACTATCTTCTCTAACATCGCTCTGCATCTAGCCTCTTCTGTTTCCTTCTTTGACTTAGAAGGGGGTCGAGGGAAAGGAACCTTCGGTACATAAACTCTGCCGACATGACCTGTAGTCTGCTTCTGGTTCTGGTCGACCTTTGGTGGAGTATCGATCGATACAGGGGGAGTATCGATCGATGCTTGTGGTTTTTCAACTGATCTTGTCGAAGTCTGAACAGGCAGCGATTGATGAAGGGGAGTATCGATCGATACAGGGGGAGTATCGAACGATACTGGAGTCTCTGCTTGAATCTCATCATCGTCATCTCCAGCGAGATCGATGAGATGCTGAGGTGAGTAGGTCTTTGTCAGCCTTGGAACAACTTCTCTTCCACTTCTCAGAGTAATGGCGTGGACATGCTCTCTCGGGTTCACTGTCTTGCCTGGTAGAAATCCATCTTGCCTTTTAACAGTCTCTGCTGTTTGAGCGATCTAGGTTTCCAACTTCTTATGGTGGATGTTCAAAGCCTCTATCTTCCCATTCAGATCAGTGTATAGGGCGTCTATCTTCCCGTTGAAGTCAACTGTCATTTTCTGCTGCCCCTCAAGAATCTGTTCAAGCATATTCTCAACTTTGCTTTCCTGAGTCTTGGGAGGTGGAGTTTGATAAGACGAATTTCCATAAGTACGAGTGTACCCACTGTTCTGAAGTGGCTTCTGAGCTCCGAAATTTGCAGGCTTAAAGTTAGATTTGAATCCTCCTCTCTGATAGTTGGTGGTGAACCCACGGTTGTAAGAATTCTGAAATCCATTACCTCCTATGTAGTTGACATCCTCTGCTTCACCTTCTTCGATGTTCTCAACTTCCTCAGCAAAGTGCACTGCCTTCTGCTGCTTACCCAATAACAGACTATGAACTGAATCCAGCTTCGCATGTACCTTAGCTATCTGTAAACCATCAGCACTACCATTCTGCTTCTTCCTCTCAAAATCAGCATTCTTAGTGCTGTTGCTAGAAGCCAGATTCTCAATCAACACATAAGCATCCTCGGGATACCTTGTGTTGAAGTTACCGTTGCTTGCAGCGTCCAAAGCCATCTGATACCTCCAATCGATCCCTCTGAAGAAGATACCCAACAACTGAACCTGCGAGAAACCGTGGTGAGGGCAGTCCATCTGAAAAGATCAAAGTCGTTTCTCTGAAAAGTCGGAATACGAATGGCTGATCGGTTTGCATAGAACTGATCTGGCCTGTTGTATTCTCTAAGCGTTCTGGCGCGATTTCCCTGAGCATTCCCAACATTCCCACGCACAGCTGGTGGGATAACCACATTAGCAACCGGTGCAGGGGCAATAACGTTACCTTCTGCATCAATTCTCTGTCCCTGCGCGTCACACAGGTGACCCTCCTGATCTCTCAAAACCCCAGCCTCATCACGAGCAAGCACAATCGGATTGTTCATCTCAGCTTGTTTCTTTCGCTTTTTGATTGTATGCTCTAATTCAGCTAGTTCTTCGTTAGATAGGTTGATCAACTGCTTGTTCTTGCTTCCTCTGGTCTCTCGATGCTGCATACACCTGAAACACAAAGGCAAAACGCGTAAGTGACGAAAGTAACAACGAGTATCGATCGATACTAAAGGGTATCGATCGATGCTCAACACTTAGTCGAAATTCCAAAACGAAATCTAATGGTGAAATTAGAGTCCCCGACAACGGCGCCAAAATTTGATATGCTCAAATCTAATACCCTAAAGTATCTAAGCAGTCGCTATAGTATTCTAGGGGTCAATCCACAAGGACTCAAGATGACACTCAATAGATTCAGAAATATGAATTAAGCTAAGCAGAATAGATGGAATCAAGAACAGCAAAACAATTAAAAGAAGTAGTAATTTAGTGGAGGAAAATGCTAGGCTTAGGGAAACTTGCAGGCAAATCAGAATTATCAAATCAAATCAATTGTCAGGAAATATATTAAGCTCCGCTTTCGAACTTGAAACACAGATGTAAAGTAAACCAACTTTTGTTGCGAAGACTATCTATGCCTAAACCCAGAATTCCAAATTTCTTTGCAAATTCTATGAATTTAAACAAGCATTAAAGTTCAAGTTCAATTGTTCACAAAATCCCTAAACCAAATTTCTTTGCGAATAGGGCTTTTGCTCACCAAACACTAGATCAGGCAATCAATCACACTTTCGTGCCAATCAAAACCTAAAATCAAATTCTAGTTCGCGAGGCTAAAATCAGCATTAATCTCAAGTCTAGGTGAAAAGCTCTATAGATTATTCCCTAACAATCAATCCAGATCTAATAATTCATCAAATACCTTTAAGTAACCCTAATCCTAACAGGGGATCTACTCAGACATGGTGAATGCAATAAACATCATGAATAGAATAGATATCATATAAAACAATGAAATAGAGTAAGAATACAAAGAGGTTCAAGAGTTCTTCTCCAAAGACTCAATTGCAGAAAACTCTATCTCCAGAAATCACCAGGTCTCTTTCTGGAGGCTGCAAAACCTAATTAAATAGCTAATCAAAACGTCTTGGAGTTATCTCGAAAAATAAGGAAAACTTCTGGATAATCTTTGGGTTTGTTGGCGTTCCGGTCACTGGCATCGACCGATGCTGTAAGTGGTATCGATCGATGTCAGGTTCTTTGGTCGTGGTTCTCCCAAACGAATGGTGCCGATCGATGCTCCTCAGTGTCGATCGATGCTGAGCTTGTTCCCGAACGGCTTGAACTCCAGATTGCTTCAAAAGCTTCCAAATTCTCCAATTAGCTCCATATGCGCCTATAACTCGAAAAGAACCTGAAAGACTCTAAAACTAAAGAAAAGACTCAACAAAAAGGACTTATATCATGGCTAAAAACGGGTAAAAACCATGATATATCACATACTAACAACCTATGATTAATTCTTACTAATTAATCCTAAATATGCATACTACCACGTTGATTAGTTCTCATTAATTAATCCTAATGTACACTAATTCTATTAATTAATTATCCTAATCATTCCTAATCAATTTGGTTAATTCCAATTAAGTAATCTCAATTACCTGGATTAATTATCTTAATTAATCACTATAACCTCGATTAATTATTCTTAATTAATTCTATTTATCATGATTAATTACTCTTTAATTAATCATAATCACCCTAATTAATTACTCTTAGTTAATCCTAGCATGCATACTTGATGAGGACATCGAGACTGCTGAAGAGAATCCTCTACAAGACTTTGAAGATGCTCCTTTTGTTGAAGACATAACTGCAATGAGAGAGCCACCAAGAACTCGATCAGAAACTAGAAGACTTAGAGGATTATTCAACAAGACAGTTCAAGGCTTTCTAGCCCAAGAAGAGATGAAGAGATCGACCAAGACTCAAGCAGCCCAAGAGCCCATTGAAGACTTGAAGATGTTCTTCTCAATTCAGCCCGTCTAAACTTGTCATATATCAGCCCATGAAGTCATTTAGAGACAAGAAGAATTCGACCAGCCCATCCATAAGCTTCTAAAATCGCCAGGTATGCATTTCATTTAATTATATTGTGTTTGTTCATTTTGCTGGTCCATTAGAAGCTTAGGTTTATTTTATATCATAGTTTGTATTAGGCGTTATTTATTTTATGTCATTTTATTTCATTATGTTTTAGGACTATAGATTAGCATTTGTATTAGGTTTTTCGCCCAAGAAGGCATCAGCTGCACGAGCCCCTTTATAAGGTTCCTTAGCAGCAGTGTATTTTTTTACCAAAAATTAATAACATAACGCCGTTCATCTTCAATCTCTGAGAAAGAGTCTGAAATCAAAAATCCATAGCTTTCCTTGTGAGTGATATCAAGGCGACCTATCGATCTGTCTTATAACAAGTCTTTCATCCCTTGTGTGGCGACATTCATCTCATTCGATCCATCCACCATTCGATCCATCATCCATCACTCATCGTCCGTAGTTCCATTCATCCATTTTCATCCATCCGTTGATTCCACTCGCATCCGTTCACCCATTCACTTCCGCATCTCTTTTGTTCATCACGCTCGTGATCAGTCATTCACTATCCGCACTTGCTGTCCAAAGAGAGTTGAGACTTGAGTCCAGCCTTCCTTCGACATATTCTCCTTTCCATCTTGCATCATCTGGTATCAGAGCTAAGCGCTCCATATCAGGCTCATCTCTTGTTACCTCTTATTCGATTCTTGTTAGTTTTGTTCATCTGCTTGTTTGCATTCATGATCTTGTGTCTTCTAGTCGTTTGTTCTTGTTCCTCGTTGGTGTTGTTGCATTCGTTTGTTATCATTTGCATAATCGATCTTTATATTCCTGTTCGTTTGTGTTTACTTCTTGTTAGTCGCTTTCTTTTTTTAGTCCGTTCTTTGTTTTGGTTCCCTTTCTATTCGATCTCTTGTTAGGGTTTAGTTCTATTCGTTTGCTCAATCGATTTCTTTGTTGCTTAGTCGATTTCTTTGATCTGTTTTGTTGCTTGTTTTGTTGCTTGTTTTGTTCCTAATCGTTACTAGTCTTGTTCGCATTTGTTATCTTGTGTTCATTCGTTTCTGTTCTCATTATTGCATCGTATTCATTCGTTGCTCGTGTGTGGTAGTTCTGTTCGCATTTGTTGTTGCTGATTGTTTAGGTTTCGGTCTTGCTGTTTAGGGTTTTTGCTAGATAGTTTAAAATTTCGAAATCCTTGTTGGTTTAGTTAGATCCGATTTTTTGTATGATAAGTTAAATTCGATTTTTCTTGTTAGTTGTTAGGTCCAATTTTTTAGCTAGCTAGTTAAAATTCGAATTTTGTTGGTCTAGTTAATTAATCTGGTTAGTTTTTAAATTGGTTTAGCTAGAATAGTTGGTTTAAATTAATTTGCTAGTTTAGGTTAATTTGTGTGGTTTAGTTCGGTTAGCATTTAATTTAATTCTGTCATCATAGGTTTAATTGTTATATTTAGATTTATTTTTCTGAGTTTACATCTTTTTTTCCCGAGTCCCTTGATCGTTTGTTCAAGTGTGTGCAGGAACATGATAACAATGGCAGGTTCAGACACCGACCCCAAAACCGCTCTGCTGGAAGCTCTTCAGAACATGAAGAATGACCTGGCAGCTCAGATTGGAAGAATCGAACAACGAGTTGGACGTTTAGAGCTTCCCCGAGAGGAAGAGCAGGCTGACGACGAGGAGAGTGACCACACCATAGATGCCAGAGCAAGGAGAAGGAACCAGCATGCCAATCACCAACGTCCAGAAAGGGAAGTAAACCGTGGTTATAAGGATTTGAAACTAACTGTTCCTACTTTTGCAGGTAGAGTTAATCCACAAGCGTACCTGGACTGGGAGAGGCGCATGGAGTATATCTTCGACTACTATGAGTACAATGACCAAAAGAAGATAGCCCTTGCTTCAGCTCAGCTTACAGACCATGCACTATCCTGGTGGGATAGAGAAACCCAGGACCGTAGGAGAAACAATTTCGAGCCAATCACTATTTGGACATCTTTGAAGTTCAACTTCAGGAGGCGTTTTGTTCCACCCCACTACCACCGAGAGATGCAGCGACAATTCAGACAACTCTCCCAAAAGACTAAGAGTGTGGAGGAGTATTTTGAAGAGTTTGAGCAGCTCAGAAACAGAATGGCGTTAGATGAAAGTGAAGAAGTGCTCATGGGTCATTTCATTGATGGACTCAATGATCTCATAGCCAGAAAGGTAGAACGTCAACCTTGTCATGATCTTAACGAGTTATTACATGTAGCTGTGCAGGCAGAACAGGGAATCAAGAAGAAAGCTGCAGCAACCAGCCGCTCTAGACCTAACCAATGGAGTGCACCCGCCCCTAGAAACCAATGGAACGCACCCCAACCCAGTAACGTTGACAAAGGCAAAGCTATTGCAACGAATGCTCAGGAGAGGAGACCAGCCTATGAGGCGCCTAGCAACAACTGTCAGGAATCAGGTAAGTCTTCTGTTCCTAATCCTTGAGCTTGAGACATAACTTGTTTTAAGTGTCAGGGAAAAGGACACTATGCAAGGGAGTGCCCCAACCAGCGAGTTATGATCCTTACACAAGAGGGAGGGTATGAATCCCAAGACGAGGAGGAGACCTTAGACGTTGCTGATTCAGATGAGGAGATAGCTTACCCAGAGACATGCGACATGCTAGTTGTCTGCAGGGCCCTAAGTGCAATGAGCGATCCTGACACCCTCCAAAGAGAGAACTTGTTTCTCACCCGCTGTTCAGTCCAAAACAAGGTATGTAGTCTCATAATAAATGGAGGTTCTTGTACTAACGCTGCAAGTCGAGTTCTTGTTGATAAGCTAGGAATGAAGACAAGCCCCCATCCACGGCCATACCGACTGAGGTGGCTAGATTCCAACACCGAAATCAGAATCTTTGAGCAAGTTAAAGTTCCTTTCAGAATAGGTAAGTATGAGGATGAGGTTCTGTGCGATGTAGCTCCCATGCAAGTAGGACACCTCCTGCTCGGCCGCCCATGGCAGTTTGACAGAGAAGTCTTGCACAATGGTCGCACCAACACCCACTCCCTCACGTTTCAGAAACGCAAGTTTCAGCTTGCCCCATTGTCTTCTCAAGAGATACATGATATGCAGTCTAAGTTTGCTGCTTAGGCTAAGGTAAGTAAAACTAACCTCTACATTACACCCAACACTATTTATAAAGCTTTAGATCATAAAGAAACGGTGCTACTAATGGTGTTTAGAGATGTTTGTCTTACAGGATCACATGAAATAATACTTCCCCCAGAAATAACTTCCATACTTGACAGGTTCAAGGATGTATTTCCTGAAGAGATACCAGCTGGATTACCACCCATAAGAGGGATCGAACATCAGATTGATCTTGTTCCCGGCGCTCCATTGCCTAACAGACCAGCCTACAGGGTGAATCCAACAGAGGCAAAGGAATTGGAGATACAGGTTCATGACTTAATGGAGAAAGGCTACATAAGAGAGAGTCTAAGTCCCTGTGCCGTCCCAGTTCTGCTAGTGCCCAAGAAGGATGGGACTTGGAGGATGTGTGTGGACTGTCGTGCAATCAACAACATCACCATCAAATACCGCCATCCCATTCCCAGGTTAGATGACATGCTTGATTAACTATCTGGTTCTAACGTTTTTTCTAAAATTGATCTCAGGAGCGGATACCATCAAGTTAGAATGAAGGAAGGAGACGAATGGAAGACAACCTTCAAGACCAAGCAAGGTCTGTACGAATGGATGGTCATGCCATTTGGTCTCACCAACGCCCCCAGCACATTCATGAGGTTGATGAACCATGTCTTAAGGGCATACATCAGTAAGTTTGTAGTGGTGTATTTCGATAATATACTTATTTACAACAAATCATTTAAAGAGCATTTACTGCATCTTGAGACTGTTTTGCATACACTTCGAAAGGAAGGCCTGTATGGGAACCTTAAGAAGTGTTCCTTCTGCACTGATGAAGTAGTTTTCCTAGGTTTTGTTGTAAGTTCTCAGGGATTACAGGTGGATTAAGTGAAGATCAAAGTTATACATTACTGGCTTACACCAACTAGCATAGGTCATGTGAGGAGCTTCCACTGACTAGCAAGCTTCTATAGGCGATTTGTTAAAGACTTTAGTACAGTACCTAGTCCTGAAGCATCACATTCAACCTCAAAATTTTTGTCAAAGTTAGGCAAAACTAAAACAAGTGCATTTGTTAAACGAGTTTTAAGGCTTTTAAAGGCCTCTTCCTGGGCTGGTCCCCATTTGAAGGCAATGTCCTTCTTGATCACGGCTGTGAGAGGGGCAGCTACTGTAAATTACAATGGTAAGAGTAACGAAAAGCAACTTGATAACATATCCAAATAATTACATGGGATCTTCTAAGAGGGGATTGTGGTGTTTGTTGAGTTTTTCTTACATGTGATTTTTTTAAAGGAGTCCTTAGACCTATGGCTAGAGATTTCTCAATAGGCGATTTAGAACATGTTGATGTAGCTTTTGGAATTGTTTATGCAGTTTTTGGAACTATTGATGCATCTTTTGCACATGCTGATGCAGATTTTTGACTTGTTGCTGCAGATCTTGCACCTGATGCTTGATTAGTTTCTGCTTCTGTGTTTTACTTGTTGATGCAGATGTTTGAA
Source organism: Crucihimalaya himalaica (assembly GCA_004349715.1). Taxonomy (NCBI): domain Eukaryota; kingdom Viridiplantae; phylum Streptophyta; class Magnoliopsida; order Brassicales; family Brassicaceae; genus Crucihimalaya; species Crucihimalaya himalaica. The sequence goes on from SMJT01000064.1 coordinate 943,794, forward strand.
CTGTTGCATCTGTGGTATTTTGAAGGACAACTTTATTGACAGGTCATGCTACAAAAGACATATAACAGTCCTCAAGGTATGTCATTTCCATAGTAGGTCATTATATAAAAGTATCAGGTTGAAGTACCACATCCACATATACTTTAATAGCCATTCGTCTGTGACGAATTACATTAACCAATGATGTGTCTGCTTGTGTCTGCCAATGACCTTTAGCAACAACAAACATCATCTGTAGACAAATCCAGCAATTTGCATTTGTTCAAAGAACTTGATTTATGGCCTTGTCAAACACATTCAAAAAACAATCCGATTCTATTAACTATAGCATGTCCAGCACATTCAGAAATCATCCTAGACTCATTAAAGAAAAGTACATTAAGCTGAATTTTACGGTTCAGAACAATAAACTTTACTGTTGGCACAATGTCATCTGGTTGGAGCCCTTGGTCTAAAACAACACACCTAGATTGAGGCCATGCAATCAGCTACCCAACAGATTCCTCAACTATAAACATGTTAGTTGCAGATCTCCAAAGAAATGCATCTGGTTTGATGGCAGATTCAACAAAGACTTTAACATCCATAGGACCTTAGCGACCATCATTCACTATGTCTTACGGATTAGAAGAAAGAGGACGTCTTTCAGCTACATTTTCATCAGTACAATTCCTTCAGCTACCATTTAATTAGTACAAGTCCTATCAACCAAAACACAACTAGGTTGTGGTCTTCTGTAATGAAATATTTCAGAATTTAAGTTGAGAAGAAGAAATCACCAAACTGAACAGAATTACTTACTCTTGCAGCTGAGTTTTCACCTACTTCAGGTCTTGGTCTCTGTAAGATAAAAAAAAAAGTTAAATTTATGTGATCACTCGCTTTCTTAATGTAAACAATTAGAAGTGTCTAACTTGGTTCTTAATTTTGTCAATTTCATTTTGCAAGTCAATGACTTTTTCCAGCAACGGAACTTGCTTCCCTTGCATATCAGCCATACATTTGTTTTTCACTTGTAAACATGCTAATTTGGTCTTACTCATGCCTCTACCCATTCCCCTTAACTGACCACGATTGTCAAGTCCTAAAAGTTGGGAAAGGTGATCTTCTTCTGGATTTTGTTGTAGATGATGGTGCATCACTACCAACCGGCTCAGCAGCCTTTCTCTACAAAACAAAAAAAATTCAGATTCAGTATTTGTAACCTAACAGAAAACCAAATTCAATATCATTCAACCATTATAACTTACAATATTTTCAGCCGCATCCGTATTCACTGGTGTACCATCTTTTTTGGTACCCGATTTGACCAACACCTTTAGCCTAGTCATCTTAGATGGATCTTCATTTTTTTCTGTAAGAAATCAAAATATCATTTAAAACAAAATTGTGTTTGATAGAAAGTTTACAAGAGAAAACAACATAGATCGTACGTAGTATGCTTACCATATCTTCTGCCAGCCTAACCATTCATTTACATCTACAATTGTGAGGAATATGTTCTCGCCTCCTATCTTTATATTTATCACTCACAACCTAACATATAAATGTTAATAATCATATAATAGATAGACTTATAAAATTCAAAGTCAATACCTTAAAGGATGGGCTAGTTTTATCTTTTACAAATTTACGCCATTCAGTCGGAGAAAAATTCTTTGGTCGTGGATTCATCCTCTTTTGGTTATTCTTAAGAGTATTAACCTCGGTGACCACGCGTGATTTGGATGACCTCCAAAAACATCGCATCTGCCTCATCACAGTAGTCATTTTAAACCCTTCATCAAGTTCAAACCTTGCATGTATTCAGTTACAAAAAAATTATAACTTTGTAAATAAAACTGAAACCAAATATATTGCCAGATGTAAATTTAGAGAATACATCAACATAACATATTTCCAGAGAAATTGTTCTCACTTCTTGGCTAACATACTTCCATGAATCAATTGTGATAGGAACGTGTTCTCTCACCAATGGACCAAGGTACGATGACAACTTAACGGATCGTGGACCACAAAAGTTTTTAGTCATAGTGTAGTCAACTTGTTCTCTAGTACTTGGATCTTTGGCGATGTTTTTCATCTTTTTGGGTCTTCGTTGTTTCTTATACTTAGTTGGATGCTAATGATCATCAGATAATTCAACCTCACCTTTAGGCTCTTCCTCATTCACTTCAGCTCCAATTGTCCTTTGAGGATTTGTTTCTGTCAAATATTATGGTTCTTCTGAAGGTAGGTGGTATTCTTCTTTTGGTCGCTAGTCTTGTAAAGACTGTTGTGTTGTTGCAGTTTGCGGTTCCAAAGTACCCACATACTCAGGCTCATCATCAACTTGCGTCTTCATCCTTTTGAGTCCACTCTTCTTCTTTAGACGATCTATCTTAATTCACCTGATATACAAATTAGACAATAGTGAATTAGAAAAGAATACGCACAATACTACAAACACAAAATAGTCAAAGAATAGACAATAAGATATTAAAGTCAATCAATTAGACATCAGACAAAGCATATACAACAAGATATCAAGAAGCTACATTTCACATATATATGCATTCACAATCAGTTCAAACATTTTCAGCTTCATCCATGTCTATTTCCATGGCAACATTTGCTGGCAATGGACCAATTTCTACATTTCCATCTTCAGCATCTTCCTTACTATATCTTCTTGATGGACCATTCATAACAACATACCAGCTTGATGGACCATTCATAACAACATACCAGCTTGATGAATCATCTTCCCTTAAATAAAACACTTGCTTTGCTTGAGAGGCTAAAATATATGGATCTCTCAAAAAGGATACTTAGATTTTGATTCAGGTTAACAAGTGTAAATCTATCTTCTACCTTAATTCCATTACCTCTTACTGTCCATTGACAGTGGGATAGAGAAACGTAAAAACATTATAATCCAACAATATAACGTCAATGACTCTGTCATAGTATGATACCAAATCAACCACTTGTGAAGTATCTTTTGCACTAGCTCGACATATTGTTGTTGCCTCATAATATACACCACTATTCTGACTTTGCCCTTGAACTGAGCTTGTGTGAAACCATTACCCATTCATTATATAACTTGTAAACGACCTTGCACTACTACGTGAACCATATGCCAACCATTTAATAGTTTCTTGATGTCCATTTGAATCAAGAGGTATCTAACAAATGTAAAAACAAAAGTTAGACACTTATAAAGAAATAAACCTAAAAGTCAAAGAAGTTATATGATATATCATGGTTTTTACCCATTTTTGACCAAGATATAAGTCCTTTTTATTGAGTATTTCTAGTATTTTTGGAGTCTTTTAGAGTCTTTTAGAGTCTTTTCAGGATTTAGGTACGTTTGGAGCTAAATTGGACTTATTGAAGCTTTCTGGAGCATTTTGGAGCTGAACATGGATCAAGCAGTTCGAGAGCCGATATGAAGCCTGTGTATCTACCGACAACACATAGTGTCGATCGATACTGACACTTAGAAGGAACGTGACTTGATGCCTCGCTATCGATCGATATCACTTATGGTATCGGTCGATACCGACGTCAAAGGAAGAGAACGCGATTCTCTACAAGTTTGAAGAATCTGCTTTTGGCCCAGTAGACATTATTATTTACAATATAGCCCAAAACGTGTTTTAGGATATAATTAGGTTTTTCAGCCACTTTTTAGAGATATTGATACCCGGAGATAGAGATTTTTAGCAGAGTTTTTGGGGAGAAGACTTGTGAACCCTCTTGTTACTCTTTACTCTATTTCTTTAATGCAATCAATTTTATTCATGATGTTTGTTTCATTCACCATGTGTGAGTTGATTCCTTGTTAGGTTTAGGGTTATTCAAATGTGTTTGATGAATTGTTAGGTTAAGCTGAATTGTTAGGGAAAATCCATAGAGTTCTTCATCTAGACTTGTGATTATTGCTTAATCTAGTTTCGCGACCTAGAATCTGATATTAGGTTGATTAATTGGCACGAAAGTACAATTGATTTCCTGAACTAGTGTTGGATGAGCAAAAGATCTATTCACAAAGAAATTTGGTTTAGGATTTTGTGAACAATTGAACATGATCATTAATGCTTGTTTGAATTCATAAGATTTGCAAAGAAATTTAGAATTCTAGGTTTAGACATAGATAATATTCGCAGCGAAAGTTGGTTGGTTTTATATTCGTGCTTCCAGTTCAAGAATGGTGCTGAACGTATTCCTGACAATCTGTTTAATCTGCAATTTTTATTTACCGGTGAATTTTCCTAGGCTTAGCGTTTTCCTCCATTTATCTTACAAACCACTTTTAATCGTTTACTGTTTTTAATTACATTGATTTTGCTTAGCTTGATTTTAATTCTGAAATCTATTGAGTCATATCTTGGGTCTTTGTGGTTCGACCTCTACTATACTACAGCTACTACTTTAGTACTTTTAGGGTATTATATTTGAGCATATCAAATTTTGGCGCCGTTGCCGGGGATTCTAATTTCGCCATTAGATTTTAGCTTAGAATTTCGACTAAGTTTGTTGAGCATTGATCGATACCCATCTGGTATCGGTTGATACTCGTCGTAATTCTTTTTAAACTTTTTTACTTACGTGCTTTGACTTTTGTGTTTCAGGTGTATGCCTAATCGTGAAACCAGAAGGAGCAAGAACACACAGTTGACTAATCTATCCAACAAGGAACTAGCTTAATTGGAGCGCAGAAGCAAGAAGCAAAAGAAGCAAGCAGAGATGAACAATCCTATTGTGCTCGCTCGCGATGAGGCTGGAGTTTTGAGAGACCAGGAAGGTCATCTGTGTAATGAGCAAGGACAACGGCTTGATGCAGAGGGGAACATCGCTATCCCTGCACTAGTAGCCGACAAAGCTGTCCCACCTGCTGTGCGCGGGAACATTGGGAATGCTCTGGTTAATCGCGCCAAGACGCTTGGAGAGTACAACAGACTCGATCAGTTCTATGCCAATCGGTCTGCAATTCGTATTCCAACCTTTCAGAGGAATGACTTTGAGCTGAAGCCTACATACTACACTCTTGTGGGTCAGCGACCGAGGTTTCACCAACAATGCTCAGCGAGGGGAATTCAAATCTGATTTCAAGCCCTTAAGTTTCGGAGTAAACTCCTTTGTCGAGAAACCGGTGCAGAACAGCAGATACACTCGCACTTACGGGAGTTCATCTTACCAAAACCCCGCCACCCAAAACTCAGGAGAGCAAGGTTGAATCCATGCTTGAAAAAATTCTAGAGGGACAACAGAAGATGACTGTTGATTTCAACGAGAAGATGGACGCCCTGCACACCGATCTGAATGGAAAGATTGAAGCCCTTAACATTCATCAGAAGAAGCTGGAAACTCAAGTTGCTCAGACCGCGGAAGCAGTTAAGAGACAAGATAGTTTTCTTCCAGGGAAAACATTGAATCCAAGGGAACATGTTCATGTTATCACCTTGAGGAGTGGAAAAGAAGTCAGTCCAGGGTGAAGAAGGCCTATACTGCAAGAAAGTTCATTGATCTTGTTGTAGATGACGACGATGAAACTCCAGAAATTGCCCTAGTATCGACCGATACCAGAGAGCATCGATCGATACCAGAGAGCATCGATCGATACCTGTCCAAGGATCTGTCGAGGACGTTTCAGTGCCACCTACACCGATCGACGCTAGCCCAAAAGTCGAGAAGAAACAGACTGCGTTGAGTACGGGAAGAGTCTACGTGCCCAAGATACCTTTCCCTCGACCTCCTACCAAGACCAAGAAGGAAGTGGAAAACGACAGATGTAAGGCAATGATAGAGAAGTTGATAGCTGAGCTTCCTTTTGTCGATGTTATCATGGCTTCACCAGCTTTTAGGAGATATATTAAGCGGATGGTATCAAGCAATGTGAACCTTGAGGAAGGAGTGATGAGAATTACTCATGAGTGCAGTGCGATCCTGCTTAACAAGATTCCAGAGAAGCTGCCAGACCCAGGAAGTTTTGTGTTGGACTGCACGATTTTTACAGAAAGATTCGAGCGCTCTGTCTGCGATCTTGGCTCCAGTGTCAACCTTATGCCATACTCTATGGCTAAACGAATGAGAATGACAGATTTCACGCCCACCAGAATTTCTCTGATTCTGGTTGATCGCTCAATTCGATTTCCTAAGGGATTACTCGAAGATGTTCCGATAACGATCGGGGACTGCTTAATCCCAACTGATTTCATTGTCCTGTAGTACGACTCAGAGCCAAAGTATCCACTCATTCTTGGAAGACCCTTCCTAGCAACAGCCGGAGCTCTGATCGATTGTAAGAATGGGAAGTTATCTCTTAACATTGGTGATCTGGTCATGACTTTCAACATGGAGAGGATGATGAAAAAACCAAAAATTGATGGGCAAACGTTCTTTGTTGACACTTTCAGCGACATATCTGACGAGTACTTCATGGAGATACATCTTGAGAATCCGCTAGAGAGAGCACTGGTCTGTTCAGCTGACTCAGAGGTATACTCGAGTGATGTTGTCGCTGGATACGCCAAGATGCTTGACAACAGCCAAGGAGCATCGATCGATACCACTAATAGTATCGATCAACACAATCCGCCTCCACCTAAATAATTGGTCGTTACGTTTAAGCGAGTCGATTCGTTTGGTGACTGGAGTGAGGAGAGAGCTCCTAAAATCAAACTTAAACCACTCCCATCCAATCTAAGGTATGTTTTTCTTGGTCCTAATTCCACATATCCTGTGATTGTCAATTCTTCTTTGAACAACGCAGAGATCGCATAGCTCTTGGCTATTCTCTTGATGACATTTCAGGTATATCACCGGACTTGTGCATGCATCAGATTCATCTGGAGGACGAGTCGAAAGCTTCGATCAAGCATCAGAGGAGGCTTTACCCAAATCTGAAAGACGTAGTCAAAAAGGAGATTATGAAACTTCTGAAAGCAAGGATCATCTACGCCATCTCAGACAGCTCTTGGGTTAGTCCAGTTCACGTGGTACCTAAGAAAGGAGGATCACTGTGGTGAAAAACAAGAAGGAAGAGCTGATTCCAACAAGGACGATCACTGGACACCGGATGTGCATTGACTACAGGAAGCTGAATGTTGCAACAAGGAAGGATCACTTCCCACTGCCGTTCATCGATCAGATGCTGGAGAGGTTAGCAAGTCACCCATACTACTGCTTTCTCGATGGGTACTCATGTTTCTTCCATATCTCGATACATCTTTTTGATTAGGATATGATTATATTTACATGTCTTTATGTCACATTCGCTTACAGAAGAATGCCATTTGGATTATGTAACGCTCCAGCTACTTTCTAGAGGTGTATGATGTCAATCTTCTCGGACATGATTGTGGAGTTTATGGAGGTATTTATGGATGACTTTTCGGTTTACAGATCTTCATTCAAAGGCTGCCTAGATAATTTGTGCAAGGTACTACTGAACAAGGATCTCAAGCCTCGCCTATGTCGTTGGGTTCTTTTGCTCCAAGGCTTCGACATTGAAGTTAAAGGCAAAAAGGGTGTCGAGAATGGAGTTGCAGACCATCTCTCGAGGATGAGGATCGATGAAGCCGTGCCTATTGATGATTCCCTACCTGATGTGAAGATTTACTTCATCGAGACTTGTATTCACGTTTTTTCTGCCTAGATTCTTCAATTTTCCCGTGTACAGAGCCTCAGTATCGATCGATACCCACCCAGTATCGGTCGATACTCTCCACCTGCAGAAGCTGTTACGACTACGGGTGACTCTTACGCTGGAGAGTTTCTAGCTGCTGTAACTACTCCCGCTCGACCATGGTACGCTGACATAGCCAATTACCTTGCTGTAGAGACGAGCCAAAACACCTCAAGAAGTATGATAGGTAGAAATTTCTGCGCGACGTAAGGAGATTCTTCTGGGATGAACCTTACTTGTACAAGCATTGTTCTGATGGGATGTACAGGAGATGTATCGCACAGTCTGAGGTACCAAAGGTGCTGCATCATTGTCATGGGTCTGAGTATGCTGACCATTTTGCTACTTTCAAGACGGTATACCACTTGATAAGAATCTCCCTAGGACAACTCTGATAAGAGGCTGATGATGAATAACAAAGGGGATCGAAAACAAGGATGATGGAGGACGATGGTAGAGATAACGATGGTGGAGACTCATTATAGAGAACAGCGTGAGAATCTCTTCCACACTAGATGTGTAGTGCAGGGTAAGGTATGCACATTGATTGTAGATGGAGGTAGCTGTACCAATGCTGCTAGTGAAGAGATGGTAACGAAACTCAATCTTAAGACCACTCCACATCCTAGGCCATACCAGCTACAGTGGTTGAACAACAAGGGAGCTCTAACTGTTTCGCAGCAAGTGTTAGTCAAGTTAGCGATTGGGAAGTATGAAGATGAGTTGCTCTGTGATGTGATTCCTATGAAGTCTAGTCACGTGTTATTGGGCAGACCATGGCAGTTTGACAGAAGGGTTCTTCATGATGGCTACACAAACAAGCAGTCCTTTGAGTTTAAGGGACGCAAGGTCACTCTTCTGCCACTCACACCAGCTGACATCTATAAGGATCAACTTCATATGAACCGCAAGGATAAAGAGCAAGTCTCCAACAACCTCTACATCAATCACAGTGAATTTTCTAAACTCTTTGATCCTGAAATGACTACATTTATGTTTGTATACAAGGAATCCCTTGTTAGTACTAATCCTTCACAGGAGCTTCCTAGTGCTATGATTGAGATTTTGCAGGAATACAAGGATGTTTTCCCAGAAGAGATACCTCCAGGCTTACCTCCAATCCGTGGGATTGAGCACCAGATAGACTTGGTACCCGGATCAGCTCTACCGAACAGACCAGCTTACAGGACCAACCCTGTAGAGACAAAGGAACTTCAGAAGCAAGTAGAAGAGCTGATGAGCAAAGGACATATCAGAGAGAGCTTAAGCCCATGCGCAGTACCAGTCTTATTAGTCCCTAAGAAGGATGGCTCATGGAGGATGTGTGTAGACTGCCGAGCTATCAACAACATAACCGTGAAGTATAGGCATCCAATTCCGAGGCTTGACGACATGTTAGATGAGTTGTGTGGTTCAACAATCTTCTCCAAGATCGATTTAAAGAGTGGATACCATCAGATCA
>SMJT01000064.1:955479-1014130 GCA_004349715.1 Crucihimalaya himalaica
TATGTCCTTTGCTCATCAGCTCTTCTACTTGCTTCTGAAGTTCCTTTGTCTCTACAGGGTTGGTCCTGTAAGCTGGTCTGTTCGGTAGAGCTGATCCGGGTACCAAGTCTATCTGGTGCTCAATCCCACGGATTGGAGGTAAGCCTGGAGGTATCTCTTCTGGGAAAACATCCTTGTATTCCTGCAAAATCTCAATCATAGCACTAGGAAGCTCCTGTGAAGGATTAGTACTAACAAGGGATTCCTTGTATACAAACATAAATGTAGTCATTTCAGGATCAAAGAGTTTAGAAAATTCACTGTGATTGATGTAGAGGTTGTTGGAGACTTGCTCTTTATCCTTGCGGTTCATATGAAGTTGATCCTTATAGATGTCAGCTGGTGTGAGTGGCAGAAGAGTGACCTTGCGTCCCTTAAACTCAAAGGACTGCTTGTTTGTGTAGCCATCATGAAGAACCCTTCTGTCAAACTGCCATGGTCTGCCCAATAACACGTGACTAGACTTCATAGGAATCACATCACAGAGCAACTCATCTTCATACTTCCCAATCGCTAACTTGACTAACACTTGCTGCGAAACAGTTAGAGCTCCCTTGTTGTTCAACCACTGTAGCTGGTATGGCCTAGGATGTGGAGTGGTCTTAAGATTGAGTTTCGTTACCATCTCTTCACTAGCAGCATTGGTACAGCTACCTCCATCTACAATCAATGTGCATACCTTACCCTGCACTACACATCTAGTGTGGAAGAGATTCTCACGCTGTTCTCTATCATCCGGATGAGCCTGAACACTCAAAGTCATGCGTGCTACTAACATCTCGCCAACTGCGGCTGGCTCTCCTTCTTCTTCTAAGTCAATCTCATTCTCACTCTCCGAATTATCCTGAGGTATAATCTCTCCTCCTTCTTGAAGCAGAAATACCTTCTTATTAGGGCAGTCCCTGGAGTAATGCCCCATTCCTTGACATTTAAAACACCTAACCTGACTAGTAGCAGCTCCACTCCTTGGTTTAAATTCGGTTTTAGCCCCTTCTCTAGCCGTAGGAGTCGCTGGTTTAGTTTCCTTGGTATAGGTCGGTTTGCTGAGCTCTCTTGGTTTAGGAATATTAGATGTGAAAGTTGACCTTCCAATCTTCCTCTTGATCTGCGATTCAATCAGCTCTGCCTTGTGTACCATTTCTTGTACATCCCCATAATTCTGCAATTCCACTTTATCCTGAATCTCTCTGTTTAATCCCCCAAGGAATCTAGACATTACCATGTCGTCACTTTCACTCAAATCCGCCCTGATCATCAACGTCTCCAGCTCCTGGTAGTAGTCTCTGACTGACCTAGTGCCTTGAATGAGACGCCTAAGTTTGTTAAGAGTCTCTCTCTGATAATGTGCAGGAACAAACCTCTTTCTCATCTGCGTGACAAGCTGATCCCAAGTAGTCACTGGAGGCTCTCTATGTCGCTGCCTAGTAATTCCCAGCTTTTCCCACCACAAGAGTGCGTAGCCACTGAATTCTGAAATAGCTATCTTTACCTTATTAAGCTCATAAGTTCCTTGGACCAGAAAATTAGACTCCATCTTCCTTTCCCAATCTAGATAAACTTCGGGATCATTAGTTCCATGGAAAGGGGGATACTGGACTCTGATATGACTCAGCTGCTGTCTCAAGGGATCATAGTCTCCGCCCTGTCTTCGGCCTCTATCTCTGTCTCTTCTCACGGTTCCTCGGCTGTAATCAGAAGCGTCTCCTTCCTCGTAGTACTCTACCTCGGAGTTTCCAGAAAAGACTCGATGGCCAGCAAAGTATCCTTCTCTGCCGTGTGGGCGTTCTCGATGCCGGTTAACTCTAGCGCCATCTTGTTCGGCATCAGTCGGGTTTCTCCTCGGGTTATACATAGTCTCTCTACCCCCAATCTGACTTCGGTTAGCTCTATCTTTAGGTCGGCCTTCAGGAGGTACGGTATCGGGTCTAGTCCTTCGGACAGAGGCTCCGACATGTCCTTTACCCTTAGCAATACAGATAGCTTCAGAGGGAGTTGGAGTATGCGAAGACTCTTCTCCACTCGCACTGAGATCCTTCAAAATGCCACTAATCTGGGTTTCAAACTTGTCATTAAGCTGTTCAATCTGTTGCGCGAGCTGGGTGGCTATGGCTTCATTCGATTCTTTGATTTGTTGACCCATGGTTCGATTTAAAGCTTCCATTGCTTCAGCTGAAAGCTCCATGGTACCTGAGAATTTATAGAGAACTCGCAGTAACTTGTTCTAAATGAAATCACAAAACAGCAAGCATCATTCAACTAAAATCGACAAAGTTAAACCACGAACTGCAATCACTTGGCACACAATCAGCAATGATCAATCACGAAACCAATAACTAGAAACAAACCAGTAATGACGAGAATGAGTCAACAACGAGACTGAAGAAAACTAACACTTAACCCTAACGCAATCCCGACACAAACTAGCAAATAAACAGATTCTCAATTAACACAAGGGATCGAATTTCAGCTAGCAACAACCCTAATCGACTAATGGACTCCTAAGATGCGAATCAACAAACGCTGCAAGCCACAAAACAATTCGATGAACCCTATTAGTTCTAAGCAACGAAATCAGATTCAAAGAACAAATCGAATATGGCGATCGAATTTCAGCAAGCAACAAACCCTAATCAGCTAATGGAATCCTAAGATGAGAAGCAACAAACGATGCAAGCAACAAAAACAATTCGATCACCCTAATAACCTAAGCAACAAAATCAGAAACACAAAACAAATCAAATGTGGCGATTTTAGGGTTAGAGATTTCTCAGCCTTTGGTTCAGAGTTGGCTCTGATACCACTTGATAAGAATCTCCCTAGGACAACTCTGATAAGAGGCTGATGATGAATAACAAAGGGAATCGAAAACAAGGATGATGGAGGACGATGGTGGAGGTAACGAATGGAGGCGGGCGGCGACAATGTTGATTAAGGGCGACGGTGGTAGGGATGGAGAGAAGGTGAAGATGGTGTGATGTAGAGGAATCGATGGGTGATTGTGTGGATAGGAAGTTTGTGTGATTAGATGGATCGAATTAGGTTGTAGAGTTTCTAGATCACAAGTGTATAAGAAACTCGGATTCAAAGATAGCATTCAAGGAATCAAAATGAGGAAGAAATCGATTTTTGATATTGCATAAAACTTCTTCGCTCCCCAACACAAAGTAACGACATCTCCTTATAAAACCCTAGGGAGAAATCGAAAACCCTAAAAGAAAAAAACAACAAGAAGTTCGAAATAAAACAACAAAGCGTTTGATCTTTAACTAAAACAGCGAGGCGTCCCTTCCCACAGGAACCTAAGTGGTGCGCCTCTAACTCCTAAGTACAAGTCATAGTGACTTGTACATTATGACCCAATAGCAATGACTCCTAAGTAACTCAACGTAGTGATTCATCTGCCTCATTAAAAACCATGCTGAGAAAACCCATTGGGACAAAACTCAACATGGGAAAAAGAGTACAGACTCCTCACCTTAAGTTACTTAATTATCATTACCGGGTGAAGTCTCCAAAGAGAAGATGCTGAAGATTTGAATCCTCGGTAGATTGAGTTCTCCTTCGGCTATGAGTGAATGAGCTTCCCTCGCCATCTCTTTAGCTCTGGAACGAGTGATTCTTCCAAGTATTTCCGGTTCCTCCTCAGCTTCTGGTCCCTCAGCTTCCTTGCTATCCATGATCATATCAGTTTCCAAGGTTCTTCAAGCCGGTTTTTGGTGACCTACGATTTTCAAGGACGCTCATACCTTTATCTCGCAATGCGATGCCTGCCAGAGGAGAGGGAAGATTAGTAAGCGACATGAGATGCCACAGAACTTCATCCTAGAGGTCGAAGTTTTCGACTGTTAGGGCATCGATTTTATGGGCCCTTTTCCTTCGTCACGGAAGAATAAGTACATCTTGGTTGCTGTGGACTATGTCTCCAAGTGGCTGGAAGCAATTGCTAGTCCAACCAATGATTCTTCGGTGGTCCTGAAGCTGTTCAAGACCATTATTTTCCCTCAATTTGGAGTACCTCGGATCGTTATAAGTGATGGTGGCACTCACTTTCTTAACAAGGTTTTCGAAAAGTTGTTGAAGAAATATGGTGTGCATCATCGCGTGGCTACTCCTTATCATCCTCAGACGAGCGGGCAAGTTGAGGTTTCCAATAGACAAATCAAGGAGATTCTGGAGAAAATAGTTGGCACTACACGGAAGGATTGGGCCGCGAAGTTGGACGATGCACTTTGGGCCTACAGGACCGCTTTCAAGACACCACTTGGTACCACACCGTTTCACTTGCTCTACGGGAAAGTGTGTCACTTTCCGGTTGAGATCGAGCACAAGGCAGCATGGGCTACCAAGCTGATGAATTTTGACATCAAGTCTGCTGCACAGAGGCGATTGGTTCAACTGAACGAGCTGGATGAGATTAGGCACCTTGCCTATGAAAACTCAAAGTTGTACAAGGAAAGGACTAAGGCATATCACGACAAGAATATCATCTCTCGCCACTTTGAACCCAATGACCAGGTATTTCTGTATAATTCTCGCTTGCAACTATTTCCTGGAAAATTGCGTTCTCGTTGGTCTAGTGCAATCGTGCTGATAAATGCTGAAGGCAAGGAAGTCACTGTCAATGGACAGCGGGTGAAACATTATTGGGCGAAAGCTGCAATCCCAGATGGTCACATAACGCCTCTGGCTGAACCGCCCAACGCCTGAACCACTGCCATGTCAAGATAATGACATTAAACAAGCGCTTGGTGGGAGGTAACCCACTGGTTAGTCTGTATATAAGTCTTCCTTTTCAATTTTATTTTCGGTTTTGTGTTTTGTGTCTTCACGTGAACCAGGTTCAGCTAAGCAGTATCGATCGACACCAGTCTGTATCGATCGATACTATATCCACGAAGCAGGAACAATAGCTTCCCATGAGTATCGATCGATACCACTTATAGTGTCGGTCGATACCCACCGCCCAGGTAAGTACCTTTAAATACCATCGGGGTTCTTCTTCTTTTTCTTCTTTCTTCTCCATCGATCGATATCGATCTCTCTCTCAAATTCTTCCACAAATTCTTCGTTTCTTCACCGATTTGAGCGATTCAAACGCCCATTTTCATTGGATTTTCATCATCTATCTCATTCTAGCATCCACTCTTTCGATCTACAAGGTATGAAACTCGAAATCTCCCTTTTTCAATCCGACACTAGGTTTGTGAAACTCGAATTTTGCCTCTTGTAACTTAACTTCATGCATGATTCTCACTTCCTGAGTAGTCCTAGAGGATTTTCGAAACCCCTCATAGGTTTGAATGTGCTTAATTTGCAAGTTGGATTTTTTAGATTTTCGGTTCCTGAATTTGTGAAGAACGGTTTGTGAAATTGCTTTGGTATTCGACTTGGAAGTATTGTTGTTCATTGCTACTAGTGTATCACACATTGTTATGGTGCAGGACATAGAGATTTTGGTGTGACTTGTTGTTGTTTTGTTTTTGATTATAGATGGCACCCCGAAATAAGCCGAGACACTCAGACGCTTTGAGCTCTAACCCGCCAAGGCATGAGTACAGTCTGCAAGATCCCGTCGAGGCCTTCGGTGGGTCGTTTTAGCACGCGGGAGTTGTGATGGTTTGTCTCACCAACGATCGCTACAAGGTCCTGAAGGGAGGTTACCCAAACGACACTGGTCCTCAAAGTTTTCTAGTGGTTTCCTCTAGCGACCTACGCGCCGCATCACACACCACACCATCTCCCTCAGTACCCCCCGCTACATCTAGGCCTCCCTGGCCTAAGCTAGAAGGGAAGAAGATCATACCGAGGAGAGCTTGGGCGGGCACGCGTAAGGAGGAGACATAGAGCAATGCCTGTATCTACAAGCCTATTGCTGAAGAGTGGGACAAGTACGACACGTTGTTTTACAACGAATGGCAGCGTGTCACGGTGGTACCGATGAGATTTGTTGACACCCATACGATGCGCCGTTTGGGCATTGACGTGGAGTTCTCTAACCTGCTCGACAAGATTGGCCCGAGGACACTTCATACATGATAGTACGATCTCTATCCTGACTTAGTCCGCCAGTTTTTTGCGACAGCACGTGTCTACTACAGAGACGAGGTTCACCCCGACGCACTGGAGGGCACTTTGGCATTTCTGATCCGGGGAGTACGCTACAGGCTGCCGATTCCTGAGCTCTACGACATCTATGGCTTTCACCGAGACTTCAGGCACGTAGCTCTGCCTACACATTTCCATGATGTCTAGGTCTTTTGGGGGCATATCAAGTATGGAGCTTATTACTCCAAGACCACCACACAGATGGATGTTCGCCACCTGACTCTCTGCTACATCGTACGCATTATGAGCAACACTCTCCTCTGCAAGATGGAGCTTAACAAGATGCGGATTATTGAGCTGCTTCTTCTCCACAAGGCCATCGGTGTCCTTATTCCAGAGGATCGATATGAGTGGCCCGAGTTAAACCTCGAGGTCAACATGGGTGCCATCTTCGCGCACCACTTGGTCTCTCTGAAGATCAAGCCTTTCTCGAGATGCAACTATGCCACTACGCGGAAGACCGAGTCGGTCAGTAGCCTTCTCACTCCCATCTTTGAGCATTTTCGCATCTCCACATAAGGGTGTTCGATTGTCACAGCTCGCTCCCTTATGGATGAGCAGCATTTGCAGCACATGAGGTGGTTGAAACCAACACGGCGTTGGTGCCTCCCTACGACTGATGGAGAGTTTTTGGTGCAGCTCCCCAACAGAGCGCTGACTACTATAGGCGGCGATGGTTCTTGGCTGTAATTTGAGCCAGACCCTAGCTTGCTCTCTATTGCACCAGCCACACGCATTCGCGTTGTGCCTCGCGCACCCCCTGCCCCCAATGCTGCTGAGGATGCCCCCACACCCAACCTTGCTGGAGGTCGATCTCGTTGTCCACGACGCACGTCTACATCTGCCCCTGCACCTTCTTTCCCTGAGAGATCTCTGCGAGAGGAGGGTCCAGGTGCTGATGGGGAACGAACGTCTTGAGAGGACTTGCAGCTACAACGAGAAACAATGGCCCAAATACTCTGCAAACTCTCCACTACGTACCTCTGAAAAGTAGCTGTCTCCATCGGCAACATGAACTGAAATAAGTCTGGGGGAGAGGAACTAAATACCAGAAAAGAAGAGAGTGAATTTTGGGTGGTTCTTTGTCATGATATTGTTTGGGAAAGAGTCTAGAAGGCTCTTGAACATTGATCACAGCGATGAAACTGGCATTGACAGTTTTTTATGGATAAAGTTGTGAAATAATGTGTGAAGTCTAGGGATCTGCGAATGTCTACGGAGAAGTACATGGTGGTTAGATTTGGAACTGGTGAAGTAATGAGAAGACATTAAGAAGAAGTTCATTGCAGTGTTTCATGATTGACACTACGAGATAATGTGTGGATACTGGGAAGCTGCAATTGTCAATAGGAGAAGTACATGGTGGTCAGATCCGAAACTGTTTAGGTGATGATTGGGAGCTTAGAAAAGGAGTCATTACAATGTCTCAAGAAAAAGGTGAGTCTCCGCGTTTTCAAACCTCTTTCTCTGTTTGGTTTTCTGTTTGCTTGAGGGCAAGCAAAGACTAAGTCTGGGGGAGTTGATATATCATGGTTTTTACCCACTTTCAACCATGATATAAGTCCTTTTTCTGAGTCTTTCTAGTAGTTTTAGAGTCTTTCAGGTTCTTTTCAAGATGTAGGTACATCTGGAGCTAAATTGGATATATGGAAGCTTTTGAAGCATATTGGATCTGAAGCAGTTCGGAGAACTGAAGCTCAGCATCGATCGACACCTAAACGGCATCGATCGACACCATCGTTTAGAAGAGACCCGATTAAAGATCTCAGTATCGATCGATACCATTTACAGTATCGGTCGATACCAGTAATCAGAATGCGCATCCTTCAGAAGACCCGAAGATAAACCAGAAGTTTTCCTTATTTTTCAATAAACTCCAAAACGTGTTTATTAGATATATAATTAGGGTTTTTCAGCCTCCAGAGGACATACTTGATTTTCGGGAGATAGAGTATTCTTGCAATTGAGTTTTTGGGAGAAGAACCTTGAACCCTCTTTGTATTCTTACTCTATTCTATTTTTATGATATCTATATTATTCATGATGTTTGTTTCATTCACCATATCTGAGTAGATTCCTTGTTAGGTTTAGGGTTGTTTAAAGGTATTTGATGAATTATTAAATCTGATTCACTTGTTAGGGAATATCTATAGAGCTTTTCACCTAGACTTGATATTAATGCTTATTCTAGCCTCGCGAACTAGAATCTGATGTTAGGTTGATTAATTGAAACGAAAGTATGATTAGTTTCCTGAACTAGTGTTTGGTGAGCAAAAGACCTACTCGCAAAGAAATTTGGTTTAGGATTTTTTGAACAATTGAACTTGACCGTTAATGCTTGTTTGAATTTATAGAATTTGCAAAGAAATTTGGAACTCTAGGTTTAGACATAGATAGTCTTCGCAATGACAGTTAATTTACTTTACATATGTGTTTCAAGTTCAAGAGCAGAGCTTATTTCATTCCTGACATTTGATTTGATTGATAATTCTGATTTGACTGCAAACTTCCCTAAGCCTAGCGTTTTTCCCACTGATTTACTACTTTGTTTTAATCGCTTTGTTACCTTTGATTATATTCATTTGGCTTAGCTTAATTCACATTCTGAAATCTATTGCGTGAACATCTTGAGTCCTTGTGGTTCGACCCCTAGAATACTACAGCTACTGCTTAGATAGTTTAGGGTATTATATTTGAGCATATCAAATTTCGGCGCCGTTGCCGGGGACTCTTATTTCACCATTAGATTACGGTTTAGAATTTCGGTTTTAATTTCTATCACTTACGTGATTTGATTTCTGTATTTCAGGTGTATGCAACATCAAGAGACCAGAATAAGCAAGAACGAGCAGTTGACCAATCTATCTAACAAAGAGCTAGGTGAATTAGAGCGCACGATCAGAAAGCAAAAGAAACAAGCTGAGATGAACAATCCGATTGTGCTCGCTCGTGATGAAGCAGGGGTTTTGAGAGATCAGGAAGGTCACCTGTGTGACACGCAAGGGCAAAGACTTGATGCAGAAGGAAACATTGTTGCCCCTGCACCGGTAGCTAATGAGGTTATCCCACCGGCTGTGCGTGGGAATGTTGGGAATGCTCAGGTTAATCGTGCCAGAATACTTGGGGAGTACAACAGACCAGATCAGTTCTATGCAAATCGGTCTGCGATTCGTATTCCAACTTTCCAGAGAAATGACTTTGAGCTGAAGCCTGCATACGACACTCTTGAAGGCCAGCACCCTTTTCATGGTCTTTCTCATGAGCATCCCATGGATCATATTGAGAGGTTCGAAGATTTGGTCACTAGTATCAAATACAATGGAGTGCCCAACGAGTTCCTCTTCTGTAAGCTCTTCCCATACTCTCTTGGTGGAGATGCAGCTTACTGGTTGAAGCAGTTGCCTCCTGGTTCTCTGACCACTTGGGAGGAGACTAAGAATGCGTTTCTGAACAATTTCTATGATGATGCGAGATCTGAAGAGCTCAGGAACAAGATCTCCCAGTTTTCTCAGGGAGCAACTGAGGCATTCAAGGGTGCCTAGGTTCGATTTCGGTCTTATCAGAGGGATTCCCCTCACCACGGTTTCTCACAGGTTCAGTTATTGGGCATCTTCTTCAGAGGGATCGATTGGAGGTATCAGATGGCTTTGGACGCTGCAAGCAATGGAAATTTCAACACGAGGTATCTTGAGGACGCTTATGTGCTGATTGAGAATTTGGGATCTAGCAACAGTACTAAGAATGCATATTTTGAGAGGCAGAAGCAGAATGGAAACATTGATGGATTGCAAATTGCTGAGGTACATGCTAAGTTGGATTCGGTTCACAATCTGTTAATGGGCAAGCAACAGAAGGCAATGCATTTTGCTGAAGAAGTCGAGAACGTCGATGAAGGTGAAGCAGAGGATGTCAACTACATTGGTGGTAATGGATTCCAGAATTCGTCATACAACCGCGGTTTCGCTAACAACTCTCAGAGGGGAGGATTCAAGTCTGATTTTAAGTCTGCGAACTTCGGAGCGAACTCATTGGTGGGTATACTCGCACCTATGGAAATTCATCGTACCAGACACCACCTCCCAAGACTCAGGAAAGCAAAGTTGAAACTATGCTTGAACAGATTCTTGAGGGGCAACAAAAGATGACTGTTGATTTCAATGGAAAGGTGGATGCCTTGTACACTGATCTAAATGGAAAAATCGAAGCTCTGAATATTCATCAGAAGAAGCTGGAAACTCAGGTTGCTCAGACTGCAGAAACAGTTAAGAGACAAGATGGTTTCCTTCCGGGAAAAACGGTGAATCCAAGGGAGCACGTTCATGCCATTACTTTGAGAAGTGGAAGAGAGGTCACTCCAGGATTGAAGAAAACCTACTCTCCTAAGCAGCTCGTCGATCTTGCTGGAGACGACGACGATGAGATTCCTAGAACTACCCCAGTATCGATCGATACTCACCCAGTATCGATCGATACTCACCCAGTATCGATCGATACCACTCAACATCAATCGTTACCCGTTCAAAGTTCCACAGGACCAGTTGCACAACCACAAACACTGGGGGGTGTCGATCGATACATGGCCAGAAATCGATCAGAAGCAGAAGCAGAAGCAGACCACAGGACATGTCGGGAGAGTCTATGTACATAAAATTCCTTTCCCTCGACCCCCTGCCAAGTCTAAGAAGGAGATAGAAGAGGTTAGATGCAGAGCAATGCTAGAAAAGTTGGTTGTTAAACTCCCGTTCGTAGATGCTATCATGATTGCACCAGCTTTCAGAAGGTACATCAAGAGGATGGTGTCAAGCAATGTGAACCTTGAGGAAGGGGTACTGAGAATCACGCACGAGTGCAGTGCAATTCTTCTCAACAAGATTCCAGAGAAATTACCAGACCTTGGAAGTTTTGTACTGGATTGCACAATCTTCACAGAGAGGTTTGAACGTTCCCTTTGCGATCTTGGTTCTAGTGTAAACCTCATGCCGTATTCAGTAGCTAACAGAATTGACACCTACTAGGATCTCCCTGATTCTTGCTGACCGCTCTGTGCGATTTCCCGAAGGATTGCTTGAGGACGTCCTGATTACGAATTGAAATTGCTTGGTCCCAACTGATTTCATCGTCCTCGAGTATGATGCTGAACCAAGGGATCTGCTGATCTTGGGCAGACCCTTCCTAGCCACAACTGGCGCTCTGATCGACTACAAGAATGGGAAAATATCTCTCAACATTGGTGATCTGATTATGACTGTCATCATGGAAAAGATGATGAAAAAGCCAACCATAGATGGCCAGACATTCTTCATCGACACCTTCAGTGAATTATCAGATGAGTATTTCATGAGATTACACCCTGAGAATCCTTTGGAGAGAGCGTTGGTTTGCTCAGCTAAGACAGAAATAGTTCCCACTGAGGTTGCTGCTGGTTATACCACAGAGAGCATCGATCGATACCGACTATTTCTTCCCGAGGAGCTGGTTGTCTCTCGTGCTAGATCAGACTCCTTGAGAGATTGGAGTGAGGAGAGAGCTCCTAAACTCGATCTTAAACCACTCCCTGCTAGTTTGAGGTATGTTTTCCTTGGCCCTAACTTTACATACCTAGTGATTTTTAATTCTTCTTTTAACAACGCAGAGGTTGCCTTACTGCTGAGCAAGCTTCGCAAGTATCGCAAAGCTCTTGGCTATTCTCTTGATGACATTTCAGGTATATCACCAGATCTGTGCATGCATCGGATTCATCTGGAGGACGAATCGAAAGCTTTGATCGAGCATCAGAGGAGGCTTAACCCGAATCTGAAGGAAGTGGTAAAGAAAAAGATCATGAAACTGTTGGAAGCAGGAATCATCTACGCCATTTCTGACAGCATTTGGGTCAGTCCGGTTCATGTCGTCCCTAAGAAAGGAGGATTCACAGTGGTAAAGAATGAGAAAGATGAGCTGATTCCGACTAGAACAATCACCGGGCATCGCATGTGTATCGATTACAGGAAGCTGAATGCGTCGACAAGGAAAGATCATTTCCCATTGCCATTCATTGATCAAATGCTGGAGAGGTTGGCAAGTCACCCATACTACTGCTTCCTGGATGGATACTCAGGTTTTTTCCAGATCCCTATACATCCAGATGATCAGAAGAAGACGACGTTCACTTGTCCCTACGGCACATTCGCTTACAGGAGAATATCGTTTGGGTTGTGTAATGCTGCAGCTACATTTCAGAGATGTATGATGTCAATCTTCTCAGATATGATCGAGGAGTTCATGGAGGTCTTTATGGATGATTTTTCTGTTTATGGGTCTTCATTAAAGGGATTTCTGGACAACTTATGCAAGGTACTTCAGCGATGCGAAGAGAAACATCTAATTCTGAACTGGGAGAAATGTCAATTTATAGTTCAAGATGGCATTGTTCTGGGACACAAGGTTTCCAAGGCTGGAATCGAAGTTGATAAGGCTAAGATTCAGGTCATGACAAGCCTCCTGCCACCTACATCTGTGTAAGACATTCGTAGTTTCCTTGGTCATGCTGGTTTTTATCGCAGATTCATTCAGTATTTCTCCAAGTTAGCCCGTCCACTCACTGCTCTTCTATGTAAGGATGTCATATTCGATTTTACACCAGAGTGTCTCGTCGCTTTCGAATCGATCAAGAAAGCGTTGGTTACTGCTCATGTTGTTCAACCACCTGATTGGAACCTCCCTTTTGAGATCATGTGTGATGCGAGCGACTTCGCAATTGGATCAGTTTTGGGACAGAGGAAAGATAAGAAGGTTCATGTCATATACTACGCCAGCAAAACACTGGATGACGCTCAAAAGAATTACAGTACCACAGAAAAGGAGCTACTTGCTGTTGTTTTCTCTTTTGAGAAATTTCTCTCTTATCTTATTGGAAGTTATGTGATTGTGCATACTGACCATGCTGCTCTTAAGTATCTGTTGCAGAATAAGGATTTGAAACCTTGTTTGTGCCGATGGGTTCTATTGCTTCAAGGGTTCGACATTGAGATCAGAGATAAGAAATTAGTGGAGAATGGAGTTGCAGACCATCTCTCACGAATGAAGATCAGTGATGACGTCCCCATTGATGATTCCCTGCCTGAGGAGAAAATCTACTTCATTGAAACTGGATGTCGACACAGCTCTGATTCGACTTTGCCACTACTGAAGACGAGCATCGATCGACACTCCAAAGGCATCGATCGATACCTTCACGAATTGCTGTAGTCGGTTTAAGATGCAAGCATCAATCGACACTCCTTCGGTATCGATCGATACCAGCCAGTTTCTACTACTGATTCGTTTGCAGAACATTCTGATATTGAGATATCTTTGGTTGTCATTACTCCTATCGTACCTTTGTATGCCGACATAGCCAATTACCTTGCTGCTGACTACGAACCAAAGCATCTCAAGAAGTATTCCAAGAAGAAGTTTATGAGAGATGTCAGACGCTACTTTTGGGATGAACTATACATGTACAAGCACTGTTCTGATGAGATTTACAGAAGGTGTATAGCTTGGACTGAAGTACCAGAAATTCTGTATCACTGTCATGGATCTGAATACGCTGGACATTTTGCCACATTCAAAACAGTTTCTAAGGTTCTGCAAGCTGGATTCTGGTGGCCTACGCTGTTTAAGGATGCTCACGCCTATATCTCACATTGTGATGTCTATCAGAGAAGAGGGAAGATCAGCAAACGACATGAAATGCCACAAAACTTCAACCTAGAAGTCGAAGTCTTTGACTGCTAGGGAATTGATTTTATGGGACCATTCCCTCCATCGCGACAGAACAGATACATATTGGTCGCCGTCGATTACATCTCTAAGTGGGTAGAAGCAATTGCTAGTCCTACCAACGATTCTGCCATGGTCCTGAAACTGTTCAAGACCATTATCTTCCCTCGATTTGGAGTACCCAGAGTTGTTATAAGTGACGATGGCACTCACTTCATCAACAAGATCTTCGAGAAGCTGCTGAGAAAGTATGGTGTACATCATCGCGTTGCCACTTCATATCACCCTCAGACCAGTGGACAAGTAGAGGTCTCCAACAGACAGATCAAGGAGATTTTGGAGAAGACAGTTGGCACTATACGGAAAGATTGGGCGCTGAAACTCGACGACGCTCTTTGAGCTTACCGGACCGCGTTCAAGACACCACTTGGCACCACGCCATTCCATTTGCTGTATGGGAAACCATGTCATCTTCCGGTTGAGATCAAGCACAAGGCAGCTTGGGCTACCAAACTGATGAATTTCGACATCAAGTCTGCTGCTCAAAGGCGATTGGTTCAACTGAATGAATTGGATGAGATCATACATTTCGCCTATGAGAACTCCAAACTGTACAAGGAAAGGACCAAAGCTTATCACGACAAGAAAATCCTTTCTCGCCACTTTGAACCAAATGACCAGGTACTTCTGTACAACTCTCGTTTACAACTGTTTCCTGGGAAATTGCGTTCTCGTTGGTCAGGTCCTTTCAAAATCAAGGCAGTCCGACCACATCGCGGTCGTGTTGCTGAATGCTAAAGGAAAGGAGTTCACTGTCAATGGACAGCGGGTGAAACACTATTGGGCGCAAACCACCATCCCAGATGGCCACATAGTGCCTCTGGCTGAGCCACCAGCTGCCTGACTGATCTCCATGTCAAGCTTACAATATTAAACAAGCGCTTGGTGGGAGGCAACCCACTGGTGAGTCAGTACATAAGTTTGTCTTTTGATTTTTTGTTCTGTTTTTGTCTTGTGTCTTCACGTGAACCAGGTTCAGACGACAAGCATCGATCGCCACGTAGGGAGTATCGATCGATACCGTAACCGAAGAAGATTTGTGCTATTACGATGCGAGCATCGATCGATACCATTTGTAGTATCGATCGAGACCCAGCACCCAGGTAAGTTTGTCTATAAACCCTCGGGTTTTCTTCTTCACTCTCTCATTTCCCCCATCGATCGACGCCGCCACCTCTCTCTAACTCTCTCACCAATTTTTCATTTCTTCATCATTTTACTCGATTTTACACTCTATTCCACTCGGATTTTTACCCCCCATTGTCATTACATTACTCATTCCTCCGATCTGGAAGGTAATACACTCGAATTCCTACCTTTTCGATTCGTTGACGGTCTTAGTTTCCTCTGTTGTGGAATTCTTGTTCTGTTTCCTATCGTCGTTCACTCTAGGGGAATGGAACTGCTATGATAGGAATAGAATGGATATGATAGGGATGGAGTAATATGAGAAATTCGTTTTTAGGTTGATAGGGTTGGATTGCGATGCCTCTGTGAAAAATCTGTTGTGAATCTATCTCGAGTATCGATCGATACCTGTGCCTAACTGTTACGTGTGCTAAATTGCATTATGTTTTCATTTTGATTTTTCTCAGATGGCTCCCCGCAAGAAGGCACGTCAGGACGACGCCTCCGGTTCCCACCCACCAAGCCGTGAGTTTAGTCTCCAGGATGAGGTAGAAGCTTTCTGCGGCTCGCTCTGGCATACCAGTGTCGTGACTGCTTGTCTGATTAGAGATCGCGACAGAGTTCTAAAAGGCGGTTTCACAGACAACACGGGTCCTCAAAGCTTCCTTGAGGTCCACATTAGTGACATGAGAGCTGCGCCGCGACGTTCGCCATCTCCCTTTGCCCCTGCTCCTGTTGCTAGGCCTCCCTGGCCTAAGTTAGAAGGGAAGAGGATTATCCCGAGACGTGATTGGGCAGGTTTGCCTAAGGAGGAGACCGAGAGCTAGGCCTTCATCTATAGGCCCATTGCTGAAGATTGGGACTACTATGATACTTTGTTTTACAACGAGTGGCTGCGCGTTGTTATCGTCCCTACACGCTTCATCGATCCGCACACTATGCGCCATCTTGGTATCGACGTGGAGCTCTCTGCCATGCTCGATAAGATTGGTTTGGGGACACTGTACTCACGGTAGTACGACCTCTATCCCGACCTCGTTTGCCAGTTCCTCGCGACAGCTCGAGTCTACTACAGAGACGAGGTCCACCGCAACGCTTTGGAAGGCACTCTGACCTTCCTGATTCGAGGGATCCGTTACAGGCTGCCGATCCCTGACCTCTGCGACATCTACGGGTTCGATCGCGATCTTCAGCAGGTAGCTTTGCCTACCTAGTTTCATGATGCGCAGGTCTTTTGGCGACACATCGGTCTTGGAGCCTACCACTCCAAGACTACGACCCAGATAGACGTCCGCCATCCGACTCTACGTTGCATCGTCCGCATTCTGAGCACCACTCTTCTCTGNTCTAGGGGAATGGAACTGCTATGATAGGAATAGAATGGATATGATAGGGATGGAGTAATATGAGAAATTCGTTTTTAGGTTGATAGGGTTGGATTGCGATGCCTCTGTGAAAAATCTGTTGTGAATCTATCTCGAGTATCGATCGATACCTGTGCCTAACTGTTACGTGTGCTAAATTGCATTATGTTTTCATTTTGATTTTTCTCAGATGGCTCCCCGCAAGAAGGCACGTCAGGACGACGCCTCCGGTTCCCACCCACCAAGCCGTGAGTTTAGTCTCCAGGATGAGGTAGAAGCTTTCTGCGGCTCGCTCTGGCATACCAGTGTCGTGACTGCTTGTCTGATTAGAGATCGCGACAGAGTTCTAAAAGGCGGTTTCACAGACAACACGGGTCCTCAAAGCTTCCTTGAGGTCCACATTAGTGACATGAGAGCTGCGCCGCGACGTTCGCCATCTCCCTTTGCCCCTGCTCCTGTTGCTAGGCCTCCCTGGCCTAAGTTAGAAGGGAAGAGGATTATCCCGAGACGTGATTGGGCAGGTTTGCCTAAGGAGGAGACCGAGAGCTAGGCCTTCATCTATAGGCCCATTGCTGAAGATTGGGACTACTATGATACTTTGTTTTACAACGAGTGGCTGCGCGTTGTTATCGTCCCTACACGCTTCATCGATCCGCACACTATGCGCCATCTTGGTATCGACGTGGAGCTCTCTGCCATGCTCGATAAGATTGGTTTGGGGACACTGTACTCACGGTAGTACGACCTCTATCCCGACCTCGTTTGCCAGTTCCTCGCGACAGCTCGAGTCTACTACAGAGACGAGGTCCACCGCAACGCTTTGGAAGGCACTCTGACCTTCCTGATTCGAGGGATCCGTTACAGGCTGCCGATCCCTGACCTCTGCGACATCTACGGGTTCGATCGCGATCTTCAGCAGGTAGCTTTGCCTACCTAGTTTCATGATGCGCAGGTCTTTTGGCGACACATCGGTCTTGGAGCCTACCACTCCAAGACTACGACCCAGATAGACGTCCGCCATCCGACTCTACGTTGCATCGTCCGCATTCTGAGCACCACTCTTCTCTGCAAGATGGAGCCGAACAAGCTGAGGATCTCAAAGCTGATCTTACTATACAACGCTATTGGCGACCTCATCCCTAAGGACAGGTATGAGTGGCCCGAGATGAACCTCGCGGTCAACATAGGCGCTCTCTTTGCGCACCATTTGGTCTCCCCCTTCTCCGGCCGCAACTACGCCACTGCGCGGAAGACCGAGTCAGTTGGCAGCCTCCTCCCTCCTATCTTCTTTCACTTCGGCATCTCCACCTCAGCATGCTCGATCGTCACAGCTCGCTCCCTCATGGATGAGCAACACATGAGCACATGCGTTGGATGAAGCCAACTCGCCGCTGGTGTCTCCCCACGTCAGACGGAGAGCTCTTTATGCAGCTCCCCAACCGCACTCTGACCCGTATCGGTGATCACCCATCTCAGCTGCATTTTGATCCCGATCCCAGCTTGCTCTCAGTTGCTCCAGCAACACGTGTA
This sequence comes from Crucihimalaya himalaica, assembly GCA_004349715.1. Taxonomy (NCBI): domain Eukaryota; kingdom Viridiplantae; phylum Streptophyta; class Magnoliopsida; order Brassicales; family Brassicaceae; genus Crucihimalaya; species Crucihimalaya himalaica. The sequence goes on from SMJT01000064.1 coordinate 973,449, forward strand.
CGTGCCCCACCATGTCTTCCATCCACTCCGGTCGTTGGTGACGAGGCACCCGTAGCTGACTTTGCTGGAAGTCAGCCTCGCCGTTCACATAGCCACCAGACATCACCTCCTGCTCCTTCATTTCCTCCACCACCGGATCTGCCGATGGAGACCGCCACTTTTCAGAGGTGCGTCGTGGAGAGCTTACAGAGCATCTGGTCTGCTGTCTCTCGCTGCCGCTGCATGTCCTCTACTGATGCCCACCACTCCACACCCAGCCCTTCCTCTCACTATGCCGTCTCAGATGATGATGATTCAGACTACTAGCTCTCTGTTCCTGGGTTTCACATTTTCCTTTCTTTTTCTTTTCTTTTGTTTTTCATTTTGAACTTGTCTATCTCATTGTCAGTACTCATTGAACTTATGGCTATCTTATGATTTTGCTGCTTCTAACTCTGCTCTGGTGATCTAACAGTTTTTCAACTAACATTTGGCTTCACCGGACACGGTTTTGAGTTTCGGACTTACAGAAAAGGTCTTGGTATCGATTGATACGTCACTGGCATCGGTCGATACTCACTTGGCATTGGTCGATACTGGTTATCATATCGATCGATACCCACGCAATACCACGGTACCTTCGAACCACCTTTCAGGCCATTCTGTTCCTATGCTTTATTTTACTGACTCTAGGCTTAATAACACTGGGGACAGTGTTGTTTAAGTCTGGGGGAGGTAGTTGCTGACGTTGTGTTTATTTTTCTTAGAGTCAGTTATTTTTGAGTCAAAACCTGTTAGAGATTATGAACTTTTGCTTGATTTCATTGTTCTGACTTTGTTTTCAAGTAACCATTGTCACAGAATCAACTCTAAGATCGACTTATGAAAAATCCAAACACTAACCAGTTGACTAGGAAACACCCATGTCTCCAGCAAATTTCTTCTAAATCTTGAGCCCAATTTTGCACTTCATTCCTGAGGTTGGTGTTCACTGAACTTGATTCATCATTAATATCTGACAAAGGAACCCATTGTGTTTGAAAATTATGGTATACCTCTCCCTTGACACACATTGATGCATGAAAGATGAAATGATTTCCGTCGAGTAGAGGGCTAGGAACACTTCTTGTGATCCCATTTTTCTACTTGGATAAGGAATGATCACACAAAAGTCTGAAGCAAGGGGTAGGAACATTTCCCGGGACCCCGTTATTCGCCTAAGACTTTTGATACTCTGAGAGGGGAGAACCGGGGATTTGACGGCAATCACCATCAATACTCGCGTCTCAAACCTTAATTTGTATATGCGAAGCTTAATAAAAAATCATAAGCATAAAAAAGAATAAGTCTGGGGGAGAGGAAAATCATATCAAGGTATGCAACTTGGGTGGTTCCTTAGTCACGATATCGCATGAGGAAGAATCTAGAAGGTTCCTGACCATCAACAACAGTAATGAATCGGCAATGAAGGATTTAGTATGATTGACACTACGAGATAATGTGTGGATACTGGGAAGCTGCAATTGTCAATCGGAGAAGTACATGGTGGTCAGATCCGAAACTGTTTAGGTGATGATTGAGAGCTTAGAAAAGGAGTCATTACAATGTCTCAAGAAAAAGGTGAGTCTCCGCGTTTTCAAACCTCTTTCTCTGTTTGGTTTTCTGTTTGCTTGAGGGCAAGCAAAGACTAAGTCTGGGGGAGTTGATATATCATGGTTTTTACCCACTTTCAACCATGATATAAGTCCTTTTTCTGAGTCTTTCTAGTAGTTTTAGAGTCTTTCAGGTTCTTTTCAAGATGTAGGTACATCTGGAGCTAAATTGGATATATGGAAGCTTTTGAAGCATATTGGATCTGAAGCAGTTCGGAGAACTGAAGCTCAGCATCGATCGACACCTAAACGGCATCGATCGACACCATCGTTTAGAAGAGACCCGATTAAAGATCTCAGTATCGATCGATACCATTTACAGTATCGGTCGATACCAGTAATCAGAATGCGCATCCTTCAGAAGACCCGAAGATAAACCAGAAGTTTTCCTTATTTTTCAATAAACTCCAAAACGTGTTTATTAGATATATAATTAGGGTTTTTCAGCCTCCAGAGGACATACTTGATTTTCGGGAGATAGAGTATTCTTGCAATTGAGTTTTTGGGAGAAGAACCTTGAACCCTCTTTGTATTCTTACTCTATTCTATTTTTATGATATCTATATTATTCATGATGTTTGTTTCATTTACCATATCTGAGTAGATTCCTTGTTAGGTTTAGGGTTGTTTAAAGGTATTTGATGAATTATTAAATCTGATTCACTTGTTAGGGAATATCTATAGAGCTTTTCACCTAGACTTGATATTAATGCTTATTCTAGTCTCACGAACTAGAATCTGATGTTAGGTTGATTAATTGAAACGAAAGTATGATTAGTTTCCTGAACTAGTGTTTGGTGAGCAAAAGACCTACTCGCAAAGAAATTTGGTTTAGGATTTTTTGAACAATTGAACTTGACCGTTAATGCTTGTTTGAATTTATAGAATTTGCAAAGAAATTTGGAATTCTAGGTTTAGACATAGATAGTCTTCGCAATGACAGTTAATTTACTTTACATATGTGTTTCAAGTTCAAGAGCAGAGCTTATTTCATTCCTGACATTTGATTTGATTGATAATTTTGATTTGACTGCAAACGTCCCTAAGCCTGGCGTTTTTCCCACTGATTTACTACTTTGTTTTAATCGCTTTGTTACCTTTGATTATATTCATTTTGCTTAGCTTAATTCACATTCTGAAATCTATTTCGTGAACATCTTGAGTCCTTGTGGTTCGACCCCTAGAATACTACAGCTACTGCTTAGATACTTTAGGGTATTATATTTGAGCATATCACGCAGATTTCTCCTATGAAGTCTGGTGCCTTCTGATGAGGACATCGTAGCCGCGCAACCAAACCCGGAGATACCCACGGTCCAACCCGGTCCTATGACACGATCGAAGGCCTGTGGAGAGGATTTTAGGAGCTAACAACCCGGACCAAACTAGCCAAAACCTGCCCGAACGGCTAGGAGACCCACACGAACCTAATATGGACCGCGAGAAGGAAGCAACCGGGCCAAGGTACATTCCCTCAGGCCAAATTGAAAACAATGACTTGGTTTACTTCTTTAAAGGTCCAGGAGCTGAAAACAAGCAAGAAACCTTAGAGAAAACATTGCTAAAGCTAGATTGCACAAAAGACACTCCGGACGCACCTAACTTAGCTGCTAGCGATCAAATGGGCCGTGAACAAGCTAGGAGAGCTCCGTTCGACAAAGCAAGTAAAGATCACGACTTGGAAAACTCAAAGACACTCGATGCTGGAGATTCTACTGAAGACCAAGTAAAGAAAGCCCCAACACAAGTCGAGAGCGAGCATCACCAAATCTGGCCACTATTGCGCTTAAACAAGGTATGTTTTGTCCATACATTTTATGTAGTTACTTAGGTCTGGCCTAGTGGTTAAAACACCAAAGAGTGTCCATGGTTCGAGGCCCATCTAGTTTATTTCTTTTAAGTTTTCCTTTTTTTATGTATGGCATGAAGGACTTTCCTAATTTGGATCCCATATAAATGCCTTGTAGTTTATTTTTACAAGTCTTATTGTTTAGAGTATTTTGATGTCCTTTTTCTTGAGTCGACCTATTAGGTCACGAGCTGAAGGACCATTATATAAGTTCTCCCTGCAGCCTTGTAAACTTTTTACGCCTCATATCAATAAAAACTCGAACTTTCTTCTTCTCTTGTAGTGCCGCTTGCAAGAACCCTAGTTTAAGCCCTGTGTGTATGATTCCAAAAGTCTTGAGCCGCTCTATCAAAGAGCTTTCTATCCTCTTTGTGGTGCCATCTCTTCCCCATCGCTTCCCTTTTACAACGATCCCACTAGAGAGAGCTTCTAAGCCAACTAGTCCGATCTCCATCCGCCGAGTATTGTAAATCTCTCTACGAGGTTTATATCATTTGGTATCAGAGCCAAAAGGTTCTAAAAACTTAGGTGCTTTCTACACCTTTATACCTTCTAGTTTGAATCGTTTGTTGTTGTTTTTATAAACTTAAACACCAAATAAAAATCGTCTCTTTTGTTTCGTTGTTTGCTTTGTTGTGTCGTTTGCTTTGCTGTTTCGTTTGCTGTTGAGTTTTTGTGTTTAGATTCGTTCATCTAGGCTGCTTATTGGTTCCCTTGAGTAGTTGAAATAGAACCCTAATCACATCGCTTGTCTTTGTTTCATTAGAATTAAAAAATATAAAATAAAAAGAGATTGTTTGCTTGTTTGCTTTGTGTTCTTTGTGTCGTCGGTCTTATTTACGAGTTAGTAAGTTGTTTTAAGTTTCTTAGGGCTGCTGTTTACTCACCATTGTTGTGTTCGAACTTGCTTGCATAGAGGAAGAAGAAAAGCGAAAAGGAAATCGCATATCTTCTTTCCTTTTTCGTGTATTGTTCTTTGCTGATTCTTGTGTTTTCCTTTTTCTCGAGTCTTGCCTATTTGCTTGTTGCGTTTTAGTTGCTTGTTTCCTTGTCTTTAGAAAGCCAAAAAACAAAATATAAACCTTGCTTTTTACATTCGTTTGTCATCATAGAATTTTGCTTAAGTTTATAAACTCAAAAACCCAAATACAAAGTTATATTCTTTTGTTGCTTGCTTGTCAAGTTTTCGTTGGTGCTTTGACCGGTTGTTGTTTTTGTTGGAGTTACAAGATCAACTAGGACGATGACTGATGAAATCGTGCCCCAGGATGCCGTGATGCAAATGCTTGCCGCCATGAGAGAAGAGATGCGAGCCATGTGGACCGAGTTTGGTGCACGCGTAGAACGGTTGGAGCCATCCTTTCAACCTCCACCAGCCGTGGTAAACAAAGTTGGCGCTGCCAATGGAGCTATAGACGCTGGCCAAGGGGCTGCCAATGCTTGTCCACGAGGAGCCGTGAGATGGCTATGATACCCGGGGGAAGAGATGCCTGTTTTGGGCGATGACATTCCGCTGGATCTATTATTGAATCAGAACCCGAGGCACTTAGATCCCTTGAGAAGGAACCATGGGCGAGTGGAAGAACCCCGAGAGGGGAACTCATATATTAAACTGACCCCTCCTACTTTTGCAGGAAAAACCAACCCAGAAGCTTACTTGGATTAAGAAAGGAGACTCGAGTATATCTTTGAATGCTACGGATATGGAGACCGTAAGAAGATGTCCCTAGCCATAGCTCAACTCACCGACAATGCCATTGCTTCGTGGGACAGAAACGCTAATGAGAGGAGAAGAAACCGCTTTGCACCCGTGACTACTTAGAGAGACATGAAATTTCTCCTAAGATTAAGGTACGTTCCGGATCATTACCATAGGGACTTACAAAAGCGTTTTCGTAAACTTGCGCAGGGAACTAGGATGGTCGATGAATACTTCAAGGAATTTGAGAAGTTGATGAATGCCTTGGAGCAAGAGGAGTCGGAGGAGGCATTGATGGCCCAGTTCATTGATGGGCTCCAAGAGCGCATAGCTAGAAAGGTGGAATGGACGCAATACAGTGGTATACACGAACTTTTACACCTTGCCATTCAAATTGAGCAGCAAGTTAAGCATAAGATTGCCATCATCAAGCCGCTCTAGGACACTCCAACCTTGGACCTCATGTAGTTCCAAACCGATGGACAAAGGTAAGGCCATTGAAATCGATTCGCGGTTCAAAGGCAAAATTTTTGACTTGAGAAAGTTTTGACAAAGTTTTGACTCAATAAAAAAGACACGATTTTGACTCGAGAAAACAGACTCACTGACCCAAAAGAAGCCATAAGAAAAACATACAAAAGATAGCGCAGTAGATGAGTGACATCCTCCCCCAGACTTGCTTCACACCGTCTCGATGTGAAAACAAACCCAGAGGGAATGACACTGATACATAAGATAGAAAATGAAAAAGAAAATAAAACAAAAGACAATACGGGGAGTGATCAGAGATAACTAGTGCTCAGTGATGATGTGGAGGACTCTGGCTCACGCTCTGACTCTGTCATGGACGATGTCTCCTACTTCTACCAAGGCGAGTGTCAGTAGAGTGCCTTGGTGAATGTGGTGGTGTGGCTCCGCTGGGTCCAGCAATATCCTCAGCAAGCTTGGTCCTAATCTCCCTCTCAGAAGGGCTGCCAACATCCTCAGAGTCATGGGTGCCTGAACCAGAAGGACAAGTACAGGGTCTGATGTTCATCAATGCGGTCCACATACGGTGCATCATCCTGTTAGTCGTCCTCTGCGACTTGACAATCCAGTCAAGTCGTCCTGACATATTCTCTGGTGGAGGTGGGCGTGGAAGGCGGTAGTGTGCTGGAAGGCATGGAAAGAGCTGGAATGATTGGGGTTCACTTGAATGTTGTGGCTCATCCGTAGAGCTCTCCTCCTCAATCTCATCAAGTGCGTGGTGTGGAGGCACGGTGTAATCAGCCGCAAGTGTAGGAACCTACCGAGCTCTGGGAATACCCTGACGACAAGATGGTGGTCTACGACCATCTGAAAGGTCAATGTCAAGGAATTCATCACTCGGAAGAAACTCCAAGTTCTCTCTTAGAAGGAGAGAAGTGACGCCTGTTTCGGGTAGCCTGCAAAAACAAAGGAATCCCTCTCGATCGTGGAACTGATACACCTTGTTCTTCTTGAGGATATGGCAATGCTCCAGATAGTTCATGTCCACCGTCAAAATATTTGTGATCTTCTCAGACTTGGATAAGTCCAACTCGGTGTGAAGGAGGAGCGGCGTAAGAAGTGAACCAAGGCAGAGCTGCTTCGTCTTCGGTGGGCTTCGCTTCACCTGCACCAAATTCTTGCACAAAACTGCTGCAAGGTTGGCTGAAGGTCCCTCATAATCCTGGAACTCATCCATCAAATGCCTAATAGCAAACCACATCATAAGCAACTCCTCATTGTGCACCGCACCTACCTCAGACTTGAAGAAGAATGAGTTGCTGAGGATCTTAGCCACAATGCGTAGAACTGGGTTTCTGATTTGAGTGATCTTTGCCGTACGCGGCTTGTAGGTGCCTTTGGCAATCAGATTCCAAAACGTAATGGAATCTTGCTCATTAAGCTTCCCGAGATAACACCCATCTCTCCTGGTAAAGCCGTATATGTCGCAAAACTCATAAAGAGGGTATGAGAAGTACTTCTTGTCAAGGAGAAAGGAGAATCTTCCTTTGCTTGCCTTAGGATCGTCAGGATCCTTGTAGGTGAGGCGGCAAGTAGCAAGAAGCTTTCTGACATACTTTGGGAATGTGTGGTGGCAAAGACACCACAACCGTCCAATCCACATCGTCTCGAACATAGTGATTGTGTCTTGTAGAAGACCCAAATTGTGTAACGTCTCCTCACAGCTGAAACGTGTAGGTAAGATCTCAATCTTCATCATTACGGCGAGGTGCTCAGTGTCATTTGCCGTCGAAACCCTCGTACTAGGAGCAGCCTCAGTCACAACTGGCTCCTTGTCTTTGGGTGGAGCTATAGTCCTCCCCATCTCCTGAAACATCGAAAGAACACAAGACAAAGCAACAAGCATGTGAGTGAAGTGAAATGAGGTGTAAAACGATAGGAATCAACGACACATTGTCTAATGTAGTGTTGAATTCAAACTTAAAACTTCAAAATGCAATGCTCAATGTCTAGTATAATCAAACTCATAGCCTATTTCGAAACTTGTTAAATTACTTCAACATTTCAATGAGACAAATCAAATCTAATCCATCATTCAACTAAACAAGGGAGGTGTTCTAAACCTTTTTAAAAGCAAATTCAAGGCAAAATCAATGCCCAATTTTCGGATTAGAGTGCCAACATATTTCTAGATTCTCAACATTTATATGATTTTGTATTCAAACAATCAAAGGCATTACCATACAAAATCTAAGCTAGAAATCAACACAAAATCCATGATAAATGAGCAATATCCATCAAAACCTCTCTTTGGCACATAAAATCGAATTGGGTTGAGGAAATTTTGAAAACTTACCTTGGTAGATTGATGAAATTGATACTATAAACGAGAAGAACACCAAAACTCTTGTGGGTTAGAGCAAATAGTCGTTGAATTTGGATTAGAAATGAGAGAGTTATGGGAGAAAGAAGATGAAGAATGGTGAAGAGATGGTGATGGTATGAGCGGCAGATCGAGCGAAAGAGATGAAGTGTGAGGGTTTTTTAAAGTTGATCCGGTTTAATCTGGTTTATTATTAGTGAAAACGTATGAAACTTACCTTGGGATCGATCGATCTGCGATTGGATCGATCGATCTAGCATGTTCGAGTCGGTCCGGGGCGAATGATCGATTGATCCACTTATCGGATCAATTGATCGTGCTGATTAGAATTCATCTGTGGAGGGGGATCGATCTATCAGTTTTGGATCGATCGATCTGATGTTCTAAATCATGTCCGGCAAGAACGAACGATCGATCTGCCAATCCGGCGTGAACAATCGATCGATCTAGGAGTCCCAATCTCGTCCGGCAAGAATGAACGATCGATCCTCAAAGAGATCGATTGATCTGACACGTGTCAGGTCCACTATCTGTATCGCATGAACACATGGGTAAATCCTACTAAAAACGATCAGTCTGAGAGCCAGACGGATCATTCAAAAATCAAACAGCAAAAGAATGAAAATCTAAATAGAAAATATGTACAAGGTACCTAGTGGGTTGCCTCCCACCAAGCGCTTGTTTTAGGTCATTAACTTGACCGTAGTGAAGTTCTAGGCAATGTTTGGATCAGATAGAGGAGTTTGAACACCTTCTCTTGTTTCTTCATCGGCGAGGTACAGTTTAAGTCTTTGACCATTGACTGTGAACGGTTGTCCATTAGGGTCCCAGAGAGTGATGGCTCTGTGTGGTGTCACTTCCTTGATGGTGAAAGGGCCAGACCATCGAGATCAAAGTTTTCCTGGAAAAAGTTTCAGCCGTGAATTGAAAAGAAGTACCTTATCGTTCACTGCAAACTTTTTCAGGATGATCTTTTTGTCGTGAAGAGCTTTGGTCTTTTCCTTATAGATTCTGGAACTCTCATAAGCACCCAAACGGATCTCATCCAACTCATTAAGCTGCATTATTCGTTTTTCTGTTGCGGTTTTGATGTTGAAGTTAATTAGCTTAGTGGCCCATAGTGCTTTGAACTCCAATTCAATTGGTAGGAGACAGGATTTCTCATATACTAGGTTGAATGGTGTGGTCCCAATAGGAGTTTTGTTGGCAGTCCTATATGTCCAAAGAGCATCATCAAGCTTTGCAGCCCGATCTTTTCTTGACTTGCCTACGGTCTTCTCTAGAATCCCTTTTATCTCACGGTTGGAGATCTCTACTTGACCACTTGTCTAAGGATGGTAAGGTGTGGCAACTTTATGTTTCACGCCATGTTTCTTCAACAAGTTTTCAAAAACTTTGTTGATAAAATGCTTCCCTCCATCACTGATCACAACTCTTGGTACTCCAAAATGAGGGAAAATGATCTTCTTGAACATTTTAAGTACCACCTTAGCATCATTGGTTGGACTTGCAATAGCTTCAACCCACTTAGACACATAATCAACAGCAACCAGGATGTACCCATTACCATATGAGGATGGAAAAGGTCCCATGAAGTCAATCCCCCATACATCAAATATTTCTACCTCAAGAATGAAATTCTGAGGCATCTCATTCCTTTTGCTGATGTTTCCTTTCCTCTGACAAGGGTCGCATTTAGACACAAACTAAAACGCATCACGGAATAGAGTAGGCCACCAAAAGCTAGCTTGGAGAACCTTTGTAGCAGTCTTAAAGCATGCGAAGTGCCCAGCATACTCTGAAGCATGTCAGTGATAGAGAATGCCTTGCACTTCACTTTCGGGAATGCATCTCCTGAATAAATCGTCAGCGCAGTGCTTGTACAAGTAAGGTTCGTCCCAGTGATAGCGCTGGACGTCTCGCAAAAACTTCTTCTTACCATATCCAGTAAAGTTAGGAGGTGGAACATCACAAGATCGGTAGTTAGCAAAATCAGCATACCAAGGTATATGATTAGTACTCGCATGCAACGTCATTAGCTCAAAGTTACCCAAGTGGCGTGCTTCCTTAATTCTAGCAATGTATCTATCCTCGATGGAAGCAAGCTCTTCTCCGGGTAGAACATCATTGAGGGGAACTTCTGCATCAACTCTCAGCCTAGACAAGTTATCAACTACACCATTCTCAATCCCTTTCTTGTCCTTGATATCTAAGTCGAACTCCTGCAGCAAGAGTACCCATCTCAGTAACCTCGGCTTAACATCCTTCTTCGACAACAAGTACCTCAAAGCAGCATGATCTGTGTGGACGATAACCTTGGATAACCTTGAAAGCAGCGTGATCTGTGTGGATCCAACAAGATAAGATCTGAACTTCTCAAAGACAAACACAATGGCAAGGAGTTCCTTCTTTGTTGCATAGTTGCATTGTGTGCCATCAAGAGTGCGACTAGCATAATAGATCACATGCAACTTTTTATCCTTCCGCTGTCCCAAAACACCACCCACAGCATAGTCACTAGCATCACACATCACCTCAAATGGTAGCTCCCAATCTGGAGGTTGAACAATAGGAGTGCTTACTAGTGACTCTTAGATGGACATAAATGCTCGCATATACTCCTCATCGAACTCAAACTTCTGGTTTTTACATAACAGTTGTGTCAATGGTCTAGCAATCTTGGAGAAGTCTTTGATGAACCTCATGTAGAAGCCAGCATGTCCCAGAAAACTCCTTATACCTTTCACCGTATTCGGAGGTTGCATGCTTGACATAACCTCGATCTTAGCTCTATCGACTTCAATGCCCTTTTTTGAAATCTTGTGACCCAGAACAATACCATCTCTGACCATGAAATGACATTTTTCCCAGTTGAGAACCAAATGCTAGTCTTTGCAGTGTTGGAATACCCTACACAAGTTAGACAAACAAGCAGTAAACGACATACCATGCACAAAGAAATCATCCATGAAAACCTCCATAAAGTCCTCTATCATATCAGCAAAGATAGACATCATACAATGTTAAAAGGTGGCTGGAGCATTACATAGCCCAAATGGCATCCTTCGATAAGCAAAGGTACCAAAGGGGCATGTAAATGTGGTTTTCTCTTGATCATCAAGGTGAATCAGGATTTGAAAGAATTATGAATACCCATCAAGAAAACAATAATAAGGGTGATTAGCTAGTCTTTCAAGCATTTGATCAATGAAAGGTAAAGGGAAATGGTCTTTCCTAGTTGCAGTGTTCAGTTTTCGATAATCAATGCACATCCTGTGTCCTATGATAGTTCTTGTAGGGATTAATTCATTCTTGTCGTTTTTAATCACAGAAATACCACCCTTTGTAGGCACCACATGCACTTGCCTCACCCAAGTACTATCATAAATAGGATAAATGACCCTAGCATCTAGAAGTTTCATAATCTCTTTCTGCACAACATCTCTGAGGTTTGGGTTTAACCGCCTCTGATGCTCTAAAGAACTCACTGACTCATCTTCTAGATAAATGCGATGCATACAAAGACTATGGGAGATTCCCTTAATATCATCAAGTGAATAACCTAAAGCCTTTCTATATTTCCTCAACTCACACAACAACAAGGCAGTTTCCACATTATTCAGTTCAGCATTGATTATGACAGGGTAAGTAGAGTTAGGACCAAGAAAAGCATACCTTAACCCTGCAGGAAGCGTCTTTAACTCCACTTTTGGTGCATTAGTTTCACTCCAATCATCACAACCCTTAGGAGGAATGTGTGCTTATGCTGTTTTGTCCTTAGGTTGCTCAATCTCAGCATATGCAACCATTGTACCCATCTTAGCACTAGAGTCCAGCAGCCTAGCAAAACCAGTAGTCTCATTCTCAAGATACCCATATTGACTCTCCTCCTTAGTCAAAGCAATTTGAAGATAATCCTCGGTATTCAACTCTTCAAGTAGCTCATATGCTAGCTCATCCATGCTATCAACCCAAAAAACTTGGTCATCGATAGTGGGTTTCTGCATCACTCTATCCATGTCAAACTCTTGCACAATATCCCCGATTTGCAAATGAATCTTACTCTTCTTAACATCAATCAAGGCACCAGTAGTGTGCAAGAAGGGTATACCCAAAATGAGAGGGCCTCGTGATTCCTCATCAATCTCTAATACCACAAAATCAGTGGGAATGTAGAAGTTCCCAACTTTAACATGTACATCCTCAGCCACACCAACAGGATACCGTACAGAACGGTCTGCAAGGATCAAAGATATCCTTGATGGAAGGAAGTTTGTGATTCCTAAACGTTTTGACACCAAGAGGGGCATCAAATTCACACTAGCACCCAAATCACATAAACACCTAGGAAATAATGACTCTCCGAGAGCACAGAGTAGTACGAAACTACTGGGATCTTCCTTCTTCTAAGGAATTATGTTCTGCACGATGGCACTGCACTCATGAGTGATTAAAACAGCTCCCTCTTCAAGACTCCTCTTGCTAGTCAAAATATCCTTCATGTATTTCCTGTAGGTAGGGAGGTTCTGAATAACTTCAAGGAATAGAAGCTTAATCAGAAGTTGTTTCATCACCTCATCGAAGTGTGCATACTCTTTCTCCCTTTGAATCTTTCTTTGACGTCCTGGGAAAGGTAGCTTAGGTATGTAAGGCAATAGGACTGGTTCCTCTACTTCGGTGCTCTCAATTGGCACTGCAAGTGTGTCCTTTTATGGGATCTTCAACCATTGGTTCACTCTCAACAATTCTAGGTGTATCTTCCTCATTCAAATCCACAGTAGCTTCAACTACTTTTCCCTTCCTTAAGACTTGTTCAACCTGCTTTCCATTTCTCAAGGTAATGGCATTCACAAACTCCTTAGTGTTGTAGTCTTTCGGGTTCTGGACTGGTTTACCAGAGAGAACTCCTAACTGTCTCGTAAAGGAAGAAGTTGTATGTGCTACCTGATTCTCGAGTGCTTTCACATGTGAAGATAAAGCCTCAAACTTGTTATGAAGATCGCCATACATGCTATCAACTTTGACATTGATATCTGTAGCATTATTTTTTTGTCCCTCCAGAAGTTATTGCATCATGTTCTTCAACTCATTGTCCTGGGATCCTTGATTAGGAGCTCTCATAGGAGCTTGCTGATTTTGATAGTTTCCTTGGAAACTATTGTATTGAGGTTTTTGCTAAAATCCTCCTTGTCCATAGTTGTTCCTCTGGGACTGTCCTTTGACAATGTATATCTTGGGGATTTTTTCCAGTGTTCTGCAAGAGCGGGATACACTTGATCCTGAGGATTCTCAACATTAGTGCTCTTGTAGGAAAGGTTAGGATGATTCCTATAGTTCGAGTTGAACCCCTTGTTCTGAAAATTTCCTTGTCCATTCAAATAGTGCAGTTCTGCCAGTAGATCTTCACACCCATTTCCAACTACCTCATGGTACTCCTAACCATCCCCTGAGTATTCAACAAGATGCACTCCTCCCTGGTCTCGCCAGCTGCTCAACCTTAGCTGTCAATTCTGTAATCTGGTTTGACTCTGAAACTCCACTGCTCTCCAGTGATCTGTTGTAGTCAACACAATGATTGTTGTTGCTGGCTGCAAGGTTCTCAATCAAAGTTTGAGCTTCTGCCTCAGTCTTAGTCATGAATTCCCCATTACTAGTTGTATCCAAGGCCATTTTGTACCTCTCATCAACTCCTCTATAGAAAGTGTTGATGAGTGCTCCAGATGTGAATCCATGGTGAGGGCATTCTCTGTAGTAATCTTTGAACCTTTCCCAAGCTTCATGAAACGACTCTATGCCTCCTTGCTTGAAGTTGGAGATCTTGTTCCTAAGTAGAGTCGTACTAGCCTGAGTGAAGTACTGCGATAGAAATGCAGCCTTGTAGTCTTGCCAAGACCGAATAGAATTAGTTTCCAATGACTTCAACCAGCGGTGGGCCTTGTCACATAGAGAAAACGAGAATAACCTACATTTGACATCATCATCAGGGATCCCATTCATCCTAGTCGTGCCACACACATCCTCAAAGTTATCTAGATGATAGACAGGGTTCTCAGAATGGAGACCATGAAACTGATTCTGCTTCACAAGAGCTAGCAATCCTGGCTTGATCTCAAAGTCATTCATGTTGATTGGAGGGTGTTGGATTCCAGAACGGTACATCCTAGCATTGGGAGCATCATGATCCCTCAAAGTGCGCCTAGCAGGCGCAGGCCTCTAATTCTCACGGTTTCCTCCAAGGGGAGGAGCTTCCAGTTCCCTCTGGTCATCATCTTCGTGCTGCTCACCAGCCCTGAGCAAGTTGTTGTCATTCGCATTGAGAGCAACCATTTCTGCTTTCTTCTTAACAAGTGCTTCTCTCTTTCTTTTTAGCAAGTGCTTCTCTCTTTCTTTCTCTCTCAAACTTTTCGAGATCCTCTTGATATTCAGTCAGATGTGCTGAGCCTTTGTTGCAGGTCATACACCTAAAAACACCAAAAAGACAACACGAGAAAGAAGATAAGTAACTAAAAATAAAAATGCCTTAGTCTAAGAACTAATCCTAAATCTATAGGTAACGCAATTGGTCCCTGGCAACGGCACCCAACTTGATTGCTCAAGTAATTAACCCGAAATACTTAACCGCAAGGGCACGGTGAAATGAGCAGTAGTATATTCAGGGTCGATCCACAAGGACCAATGATACTCTATAAATTTGTGAGATTTGTAAATAGTTAAAGCGTATAAGTTTTTTGTTTTGGGTTTTCTAAGTTGTAAATAAAAATGTAAAGAAATAAACTATTCAATTTTAAATACTGTCGTTTGAGACTTCCTAGTCAAATCAGCGTTATCAAGCGAGTTTACTAAGTTCAGAATAATTCCTAACATCAACTATCGTTGGCTAAGAGCATATTGTTCAATTCACATTAATTCTAGCAACCTATCAACACTTTCATGCATAGATAAACCTAAGATCTAAAACAAGGTGATCAATCATATTCTAGCACAAAGCGCATGTGAATTAAAGAACCAAAGATTTAGAATCTCCTAAAACATTCAAAACATCAAACCATTAGATCCTCTACTTAGAACCCTAAAACCCAATTAAGATATCTACTCAGACATAACTAAAGGAAAAACAAAAATCAAAGAGGAAGACATAATATAAATTGCAATAGTTAAGAAAATAGGGTTTAGAAATCTTCTCCAAAATTTCAGAAAGGATAAATCTCTTATCCGAGGAGTAGCTTACAAGATCAAAAGTCTCTCTAGAAAAATAGAAAAAGCATAAAGAAAAGCGTAAGTAAAAAAAAATAGGTCTTTGGGTATTTATACCTAATTGCAAAAAGAATTAAAGATAAAATAATTTTAGTTATTTTCGCACGATCTTATCGATCGATCCAGTTATGTATCGATCGATCTCCTCTTCTTGACATCATCCGTGTAGAAGGATCGATCGTTCCCAGTGCATGGATCGATCGATCCCTTGATCATTTCTTCATTCGGCAGTGTGGACCGATCGATCCATGTATGGATCGATCGATCGGTCTCTCTTCTTCCATCCGGCAGCGTAGACCGATCGATCCACTCTTCTTCTTCATTCTTCTTTTTGTCTCGCGATCATCTCGAAAAACAGGTAAAAGACATCTCATTCCTGCGTAACGTCCCGTAATCTGTAGAAAACTAAAGACTCGACCAAAAAGACACTAAAAGACGCTACAAAGACAAAAAGGACTTAGAAAAGATGCTAAAACATAAGGTGAAAGACGTAAAAAACACAACATATCAGAGGAGAAAGACGTCTCTCGTGGTGGTCATTGAGTTATTCACAATCTATGGAGTGATTCACCCTATATCCTATTATGTCTTCTCAGTCTCTCTTATTATGACTCTAATATCTTACCATCTCTTCTCAGCCTCTCTTATTAATGGCTCTATTCCCTTCTTATTTGGTTTCCACTTTTTTAAAAAATTATTTGCCTCATCGATGGTAGGTAATAACACATATTATGGTTATTAACATAATTTGATGTTCTGAGTTGTCCCTTGTGGTCTTTTCATATTTGTCACTTAACAATGTTCTTTATTTTATTCAACTGTCGTTTCGTAGTTATATTATGAGTAAATGATTTGATACGAATGTAATATCCAGAAAATATTATCTTTATATTTCATGAGTAAATGATTTCCTAACCGAAATAACTAAAAAAGATTCTTTTTAAGACAGATTTGTGGACTCTTTTGTGTTGCATTAAGATTGAATATCAGACGGCTTGGAACTGACTCATCATCAGAGCTCTCTTCTTACCAGTTGCCTCTCCTCCACGATAATATCCTAAATCCTCTCCTTCTTGAGTCTTACTCACTACTTCTCGACAACCATCTTTGGAAGCCATAACGTCTTTGTCAGAAACACGTCCTAGACATTCCTCATTTGATGCAAGAACCTTTTCAAGCACATTAGCTTGTTGAATATTCTCTAGTGCAACCATATATAATAATTCCCAAATATCTTGGCCAATCATAAATCATTCGCAAATTACATTTTTTTGTTTCTTGGAAAGTTTAAGTCGAGGTTCTCTAAATCTCGATGATAGAAGCAATATTTCCGCTTGCCGGCCATTTGTTGCATAAATCATCACCATCATGAGCATTGCTATTCAACTTATTCAGATTAGGTGTCTTGTGTTTTTGGCTAGCAAGAGAATTGTTTTTCAAGAATTGGTTGCTAACTAATGGGAGACCATATGGTGGAAGTGGGTGTATGACAACTTCAAGAGATATGAGAGTGTGAGTACAAAATCCGGCAACTTTCATTCCCGCCTGAAATTTACTTGTTCAAAGCCCGATATATATGCATCAAATATTCAAGATATCTAGGACTTAAGGCTTTACAAATCATGGCAAAAATCTTAGTTACCTATTTGGAAAAGCTAAAGCCCTTCAACTAAAAATGAAGGGCGTACTCATGATGGAGAAAGAGAGATGCCAAAGGGCACGGAGTGCTGCAAGCTGAAACACTGATAAGTTTCAGCAATTGGCCCATCTCCCTTCGCAAGCATTTTTTGTTGTGGTCATTAGAAGATTAGCCACACGTTCTCTCCAGCTATCTGATCCCAATGCTCCACCCTGAAACCCAAAAGAAAAGAAGAATATTTAATAACCTATCATATTGTAATAACAAAAATCACAAAGATAAAAAATGGTGACTATGAGTAGGATTCAAGTAACTAATCCACATATTTTAACTTCCTACAAAGTTTTCAAAACATTGTCGATAAAAAGCCGAATTTAAATAGTAATTAGTTATAAGAGCTTACAATGGTGATAAGAGTAATTTATAGTGCCTCAAGAGATATTATCTTCAATAAAATCGGGCTACTCGAGTGATTGTGAGGGACTCCCACTAGAAAATCAGAATTAGATGTCTCGACTACTTAATTAGTTAAATGGTTCCTTTTTTTTTACTGCAAGCCAAGAGACAAGCTCCATTAGTAAGCAACAGGTCTTTGCTAGATACAACATCAACTAACTACCAGCAAGTCTCACCACTTATGCAGCATATGGTAAGAGTTGGCTCCAAAAGGAATCAATATGAGGATGTTATTTAGTTCCAACGCTATATAATCGTGTAGTAACAATCCATTATTTGGGAAAACGAGAAAAGGAAATTTGGTTCTAAGGAAAGCAAAGTCGGAAGTTCTGCACAAACCAATTCTTGTTGGATCCTGTCATGAAGGGTGACATGGCTCGAGGTAGAGAGTCGTTCACCGCTAGCGCTCGCCGCTCAACGAGGGATACTAATGACTCATTATTAATGAGCCAACCTGAAGATTGAAAAAAAGAATATTAGGATCTTTTCAGAAGCAAATGGCATGTTTGGATTTTATAGTAACACATCAAGAGACCCGTAAAGAGTCTACTGAGCAGCAATCCAAACTTGGGACACTGAATAATTAAGCAGGGGAAGAGACATGCTTAACTTGATGCTTTAACAAGGATGCTTAATTAATATACCCAAATAGCACAATTATATATTTATAACTAAGTATGAAAAAGCTCATTCTCTCCAGCTTTAGCATCAAGAGGAATTATGAATAATCCAGTAGAATAAAAAAAAATATCGCACTACGTTGGATTTGTACGAGCTAGTTGAAAGTGCAAGAGCTATCTGATACAGAAACTGTATCACGAAGTAACACAAGAGTTTTTTTCCAACAAATTTGATTAATATAAAATATGTTTTACAAGGTTTTTCCTCACACTATTTTCTACTAGCTCTATCAAATGTTCTCAAATCAACACCCTTGATTTAGAACCTCTCAAGACACAAAATCACTTAGCCCTCTTAACTTTGCTAGGTTTCTTTTCCGAAACTACAAAACTTAATGCTAATAATGCTTTCTCTTATTTGTGCTTAGCTTCTCTAAAGCCTTAGCACTCTATTTATATTAAATAGGTCGTGGCTATCCAACAAGCCACTTTACAATTCCTAAACTTAATAGGAATTGATAATTTCCTTTTTCCTTTTTCTTTTTAGGATAAGGAAATTATCCGCTATATTTCTTTTTCTTCTCAAAGGATAATTCCCAATTATCTTCAAGCTTCTAGACGTTTTTCCAAGTTTTCTAGATGTTTCTCCAAGTCTTCTAGATGTTTCTCCAAGTCTTCTAGATGTTTCTCCAATGTTCTAGACGATTTCTTCAAGTCTTCACATCAATCTTTGTTCTTCTGACTTACTTCTTATACTACTTTTAAGTATATCAGTAAGTAGCTCATCTTGCATCTTCACTAGTTAGCATCGTTGAGCTGTAACCTGCAAAACATAAGTGCATAAACTTTGGATATAATTAATTGTTCAGAGTTCACGCTGCATTAAGCAAGAATCTGAAATAAGAGTTCCACGCGTTGAGTGAAGTTTCAACATGGGAGACACACAAGCATGCTGAAAGGAATAAGTAAACTAACACTCGGAGTGTTACACACCTATAATTTCCAACTGTACATAGAAAATAAGCCAGATAAATCTTTAGAAGATGTTGACAAAAACAGAAACAAAAATCTTTAGAAGATATATGATGTTTGTTTTCATGACTAAAATTTTGATGTTTTCATTTCTCTGCATGTCCTACAAAACCAAAAAAGAAATTAAAAAAAACCTCTTCGAGGCCTAAGAAAAGTGAAACAAAGCATGGAAATATCGAAAATGTTACCAAAAAAGGAAAACAAAATGGAAACAAAGCATTTTTGGACAACAAAAATCAAATTGATTTAAGAAAATTAAACAAAAAGGCATGGGGAAGAGTCGAGGAGGCGCATGTTAACTCACCACGCGCACCTTAAATCCTGTCTTTGCCCTCTCTCTAGAAAGAACAAAAAAAATTGATCAACCTAGATAAAATAGCAGAAGAGAGAGAGAGAGAGAGCTGTGAGAAGAAAAAAAATTGAAGAAAAAAAAACCGCCATTGAAATGATGAAGCAGAGCTCAACGGAGGCTGTGTCATCGTCTTCTTCATCAGCCGCCGCGGACCAATCTCATCCCTCCGTTTCTTCTTCATCTTCATCGGAGAAGCCTCTCTCCTCGTCTTCGATTTCTCCAGCGGAAGACCTTCAGGTTGGATCGTCGAGAGATGGAAGCGGAGGTGCGCAAGAGATCGTAGCCGTCGATCGGCCAGGAGAGTACACGGCGTTGTGTAGATGGACGGTTGAGAGCTTTCCACGTGTTAAAGCTAAGGCACTGTGGAGCAAGTACTTCGATGTAGGAGGCTACGATTGTCGTCTCTTGGTTTACCCTAGAGGTGATTCTCAGGCTCTTCCTGGTTACATCAGTATCTATCTTCAGATCATGGACCCTCGTGGTACAAATTCGTCTCGTTGGGATTGTTTCGCTAGCTATCGTCTCTCAATCGTTAATCATGTCGATGATTCTTTAACAATCCATAAGGATTCTTGGCATAGATTCTCTAGTAAGAAGAAATCTCATGGATGGTGTGATTTCACCTTAAACTCGAGTATTTTGGATCCTAAGATGGGTTTTTTGTTTAACAATGATTCATTGCTTATCACTGCTGATATCTTGATTCTAAATGAGTCTGTGAGCTTTAGCCGTGATAATAACAATGAGGGGCAATCTTTGTATAAGGAAAATTCCATAGCTGGACCAATGCCGGATGTGTTAAGTGGGAAGTTCACTTGGAAGGTAAATAATTTTAGTTTGTTTAAGGAAATGATAAAGACACAGAAGATAATGAGCCCTGTTTTCCCAGCTGGGGAGTGTAATCTGAGGATCAGTGTGTACCAGAGTGTGGTTAACTCGCAAGAATACATATCCATGTGTTTGGAGAGTAAAGAAACCGAAAAGACTTTGGTTCCAGACAGGAGCTGTTGGTGTTTGTTTAGGATGTCAGCTTTGAATCAGAAGCCTGGGTGCACTCACATGCATAGAGATTCTTATGGGAGGTTTGCTGCTGATAATAAGAGTGGGGACAATACGAGCTTGGGCTGGAATGATTACATGAAGATGTCTGACTTTGTAAACCCGGAAGCAGGGTTTTTACTCGATGATACGGCTGTCTTTAGCACCTCATTCCATGTTATCAAAGAGTTCAGTAGCTTTACTAAGAATGGAGGGTTGGTTGGGGGAAGGAATGGGATTGGAGCTAGGAAGTCAGATGGACACATGGGAAAATTCACTTGGAGAATTGAAAACTTCACAAGGTTAAAGGATCTTCTGAAGAAGAGGAAGATAACAGGTCTTTGCATCAAAAGTAAGAGGTTTCAAATTGGGAACCGGGATTGTCGACTTATTGTTTATCCCCGAGGTATGTAAGTGCTCTAGATTATATACATTGGAATTGTAATGTATTTACAAGATTTAATGCTATGCTGTTTTATACGTTAGACATGGAACCAATAATCTCGGTTTCAAAATTCTGCTTTGCATTCCTATTGAGTTGTCTGATTGCTGCAGTTGTAGAGTTCAAAATCTGAACTGATGGTCTTACTCTTAATGGCCTCAGGGCAGTCACAGCCACCATGCCATCTTTCAGTATTTCTTGAAGTGACAGATTCACGAAGCTCAAGTGATTGGAGCTGTTTTGTTAGCCACCGACTATCAGTTGTGAACCAGAGATTGGAGGAGAAGTCGGTGACAAAGGAATCTCAGAATCGCTACTCGAAAGCTGCAAAGGATTGGGGTTGGCGTGAATTTGTGACACTTACTAGTTTGTTTGATCAAGACTCTGGATTTCTTGTTCAAGACACTGTTGTATTCTCCGCTGAGGTTCTTATTTTAAAAGAGACCTCTTTAACTAAAGAGTACGTGAATGCGGAATCAGCTAATGCAGTTTCACATAATGAGAACAGCGTGAAAAAAAGTTCATTTACTTGGAAAGTGGAGAATTTCTTAGCCTTCAAGGAAATAATGGAAACACGAAAGATTTTTAGCAATTTCTTTCAGGCTGGTGGATGTGAACTCCGGATTGGTGAGTGGTTAGATTCTTTCCTTATCTACTATCTTCAATTATTAATGTTTATGAACTCCAATTGCTTAGTGCTTTGTATAATGCAGGTGTATACGAGTCCTTTGACACCATATGCATATATTTAGAGAGTGATCAATCTGCGGGTACAGATGTGGACAATAATTTTTGGGTTAAGTACAAGATGGGTATTCTGAACCAAAAGAATCCGGCCAAAAGTGTGTGGAAGGAGTCATCTATATGTACCAAGACATGGAATAATTCTGTTCTACAGTTTATGAAGGTGTCTGACATGTTGGAGGCTGATGCTGGGTTTCTTGTGCGTGACACTGTTGTTTTTGTGTGTGAAATATTGGATTGTTGTCCTTGGTTTGAGTTTTCAGACCTAGAGGTTAGTTTACGCTCCATTTGTTCTATAAACACAATAATACGAACTCTTCCTTTGTATTTATATCTTCTGCATCGTGGAGTTTTTTCCTTTCGTTCTTGCACACTTGGAGACCTCAGACCTTTTATATTATTGATCTTACCTCATTGATTCTATGTTTCGTCTATTCTTTTGCTAGGTACTGGCTTCAGATGACGACCAAGATGCCTTAACCACTGATCCTGATGAAATTATTGATTCTGAAGAAAGTGAGGGCATAAGTGGAGATGAGGAAGACACATTCCGAGATTTTCTTTCCCGAGCTGGATTCCATCTCACGTTTGGGGAGAATCCTTCACAACCACAAGTTACTCTCCGTGAGAAGCTTTTAATGGATGCGGGGGCAATTGCTGGGTTTCTCACTGGCTTGCGTGTATATCTTGATGACCCTACTAAAGTAAAGCGTTTACTTCTTCCGACTAAAATATCTTGTAATGATAGAAGCAAGCTAACAAAGAGTGAGGAATCTTCACCCAGCCTGATGAATTTGCTGATGGGTGTTAAAGTTCTACAGCAAGCAATTATTGATTTACTTCTAGATATTATGGTTGAGTGTTGCCAACCTTCAGAGGAAGGCTCTCACTCTGAGTCGTCTTTATTGTCCCCAAAGACAGATGGCTGTGTGGCTGCAACTTCATCCGAGTCAACAAGGGAAAATGGAGCAGCAGAATCTTCAAAACATCTTGTTGACGAGAGATTCAAATCTGATACAGATGCTACTCTCAGTACCTCAGCCGTACCAAGCTCAGAGATGAATGGGATCAATATGCTTGAAAAAGCCCTTGCAATAGAGCCTATTTCTCCTCCTAACATATCTGTTGGGCAGTCTTCTGATGCTTCCGTCCAATCAAAGGTGGGGATCTCATACTGCTGAAATCTATCTAGCAGCTTTTTTTTGTTTGTTCCGTTGTTTTTCTGACCATGTTTAAATTTTTTTGGTCTTTAGACAAAATGGCCGGAACAGTCTGAGGAGCTATTGGGACTGATTGTAAATTCACTTAAAACCCTTGATGCGGCTGTTCCACAAGGTTGTCCAGAGCCTAGACGACGACCACACTCTGCTCAAAAGATTGCTCTTGTTTTAGACAGAGCGCCCAAACATTTGCAACCAGATTTAGTTAGTCTGGTTCCCAAATTGGTTGAGCATTCAGAGCACCCACTGGCTGCTTATGAACTTATTGAACGGCTTCAAAAGCCTGAAGCTGAACCAGCGTTGCGTGAACCAGTACGTTGTCTCTCTATAGCCTTTCTTACCCTTGTTGTACTCTTTTTTTTTGTATGTTGAAGGCCTAGAATGCATGTGAGATTGTTAGTTCATATCATTAACCAGATGTTTAAACATCTCCTCCATCTGACGTTTTCTTTGTCACAGGTATACAATGCTCTTACCCAGTTAGAATGCGACAGTGAAGTGTGGGAGCACTTACTTTTTCAGTCATTCGAGCTTCTGAGTGACTCAAATGAGGAATCTCTTGTGGCGGGTATTCGTTTCACATTTAAGACTGCCTCCCAGTGCCAACGCCTACCTGAAGCCGTAAGCATTCATGTCTCCTTTTTTCCTTCTTTGTTGTGAGTAAATATTTTCCTAATCTCAGCTAACCTAATAGTTTCCTTATGCAGGTAAGGGCAGTCCGTCAACGGCTTAAAAGTCTGGGTGCTGATGTGTCTCTTTGCGTCCTTGACTATTTGAGTAAAACTGTACACAGTTGGCCTGATATTGCCGAAATGATACTTAGGGACATCAACACTGACGACAGTGTAGGTTGCAATTTTGCAGCATTGCCCTGCGGACCTTTTCTGATTGGTGAAAATGAGACTGCCTCCGAAATGGCGGATTTGATGGATGAACATGAATTCTATGCAAATAGGCAATTTTTTGATGTCTACATTTTGCTGGAAATGTTGTCCATATCGTGCCTAGCTGAAGAGGCATCTCAAACGTTCGAAAGAGCTGTTGCTCGTGGAGCCATTGTTGCTCAGGCTATTGCCATGGTCCTTGAAAAACAACGTGTTCAGGGCCCAATTCTGAATGCTACAAGTGGGGAAGCTTCTTTTAAGCATCAAGATCCTGTATTGGAGGGAGAGGCCAGTGAGCAACCAGCCACTGGAGGGACTGAGTTCAGGACCATCCTTAATCTTGCTGAGACATTAACTCATTCTAGAGATCCTCAAGTGAGGGGATTTGTGAAAATGCTATACACAATTTTATTCAAATGGTTTCCGGATCAGCCCTTTAGGGTTCAAATACTGAGGAGACTTGTAGATAGATTCACCAGCCCTACGAGTTGCAGCCATGATTTAGACTTAGACTTGGAGATTCTAGCTATTCTGATTTTTCAGGAGCAAGAGGTTGCGAGACCCGTTTTAGCCATGCTGAAAAAGGTTGTGGAACACGCAAATATTGACAGGGCAGCCCTGTGGCACCAATTGCGTGCAAACAAGGAAGAGCTTGTCCGGTTGAAGGAAGAAAAGAAGACGGAGATTCAATCAATGACAAAGGAGAAATCTAGCATCACACAAAAATTAAGTGAATCTGAGGCTGCAAACACCCATCTTAAGGTATGTGCTTACTTCATTTTGTCTGCTGTGAGAGTGTGACGATGCTGGAGGTTTTCGGCGTTCTGTGATCATACAGCTTACTAATACTGTGTATCAAATGGCAGTCTGAAATGAAAGCTGAGATGGACCGCTTTGCTCGAGAAAAGAAGGATCTGGTAGAACAGTTTCGGGATGTGGAGAGTCAGCTAGAATGGATCCGATCGGAACGTCAAGATGAGATAGATAAGCTCTCGTCTGAGAAGAAAACTCTTTTGGATCGCCTTCACGAAGCAGAGACGCAACTTGCTTTGCTAAAAACCCGAAAGCGTGATGAACTTAAGGTACGGACTTGAAATAAAATATGGAGCATACACTTGCAGAAAATGAATAATGATCACATCTTTATAATTACAGCAAATTGTATTGCTCACTTAACAAGTAATGCCGTTTTCTTTGTGAATAATACAGAAGGTAGAAAAAGAGAAAAGTGCTCTTACCGAGAAGCTAAAGATAACAGAGGCTGCTCGGAAAAGATTTGAAGAAGAGTTGAAACGGTATGCCACTGAGAATGTAACTCGGGAGGAATTACGCAAGTCACTTGAGGATCAAATCAGGCAACTGGCACAGACAGTAGGGCAGACAAAAGAAGAGAAACGAGAGAAAGAAGATCAGATTGCTCGGTGTGAAGCTTACATTGATGGAATGGAATCCAAACTCCAAGCTTGCCAGGTTTTATAGAGACAAAACTGATTTCCTTTTTTTTTATTTGGCTTTTCTCTCTCTAGAGCTCACTTAAACTCATGTGATGTGACTTTTTTTGACAGCAATACATCCACACACTAGAATCCTCACTTCGAGAAGAGATTTCAAGACATGCGCCACTATACGGTGCCAATTTAGAGTCTCTATCGATGAAGGAACTAGACACAATAGCTCGGATCCATGAGGAAGGGTTAAGACAGATCCATGCCCTTCAACAACGTAAGGGACATGGTCTCCCTCACGGTCACACCCTTTACCCCACTACACCGCCTCAGCTTCCTCCAATGGCGATCGGTTTGCCACCTCAGCTTATTCCTAATGGTTCAGGGGTTCACTCAAACGGCCATATTAACGGTTCAGTCAGGCCTTGGTTTAGCCACCACACCTAAAAAAATACATCTTTTTTTCCATAGGAAGACTACAACAAAAGAATGATGGCCTCTTGAGTTTGTTTTTGAGGTAAATCAATCAACATCATCAATGTTTAATTTTCCATATATATTTATTTTGCTGAGATTTTCCGGGGGGGCTTTTTTGGCTGCTAGTACCTTTGGGAGCTCAAAGTAGAAGATTAATAAAAATAGAGGAATACAGATGCACAAATTTTATTGTGAAAGATGAAAATGTTGTAAAAGCTGTAATGCCGATGGAATCAACAACATTTTGCAATTGCATTGAGCCTTCTGCTTCTTCTTTTCTTTTTCTTTCTTCGGCTCATGTCTCTCATAATTCGGGTATAAGCTAGCTTGGGTAGGGTTGCACTTAGAGAAAAGCTTTTTTTGGTTGATCACTAACTTAGTGATCAAATCAACCAAAACTTTAGTGGTCACTTATAGGCATGGGCGTTCGGGTAAAAAAATTTTGTACCTTTCGGTATTTTTAAATTTTTTGGTTCGGTTCGGTTTCGGGTATTTTCGGTTCGGTTCTGGGTACACTAACACTTTCTTAAGTTTGAATTTGCATACTAGCATATTTAAAAGATATGCTTAGTTAGAGAACTAACACCTTTTATGAGAAAAATGACTTATTTATCCAGAACTGGTAGATTTTATCAGGGTTTGTATACTGATGTATATTAATATAATGATGGATATTGAAATATGTTCATGAACATAAAGATAAACTATATACTCAGTAAAAAGTTTAGTGCTCTAATTAAAACTTTAAAGTGTGTGGATGCAAAAGAAACTTTACAAAATTCTTAATATTCACTAAAAACAAACAAAAAAAACTTTATAGAATATTTCATCAAACTGTTTCTAACGAAAATGTTGCGATTTTATTCATTACGACTTGGTGAAAAATTATCAATGGTGTTTTTAAGTTTTCGATTCAAGAAGTTATTGCCATTAACCAAACCCGCTGAATAAAAACATCAAACATTAAACTGAAAGTCCATAAGCACGTAGTAGAAAAAGACCAGATGCAAAAAAAAGAACCATAAGAGACTAAATTACTTGAGATGTTTGTGCCCATAAGAGATCGCATATCCAATCATTAGTAGTATTGTGAACTCTACGCAATGTTTTCTCTAACATTGAGTTACCAATCTTTCATATGGCAGCATTTTCCAACTATAAATGGAATATTTTACTGTGTTTTCCGACTGTAGTGATACTTTGTGTGGTTTGAGATCCGACTTTGAAATTTTTGGAACTGGTAGATAGATAACCTTTATTTTGTGTGGTACCTAAAAAAAATTACAATGCTGTATAGTTTGAGTTTTGGTCAAAAACTTTTGTGGATTAAAAGTCTTTTAAAATATGTTCAAAAAATCTCTACCGAAAAGTATAATAAGAGATACCAACAATATCTGATTTTTGTTTGGTCAACATTATCAGGAAAATATAAGAGATAAAATTTCAATTAAATGTTTTAAGTTGTTTTATTCAGAAAGATAAAAGAGCTATCAAGATTAATAAAAACAAACTTTAAGGAAGAGGAATATTTGAGGATTTAGAGAATTTTGGGTTGCAACAACATGTTAATCCGCTACAATAGCCTCCAGAATATCCAATGCTAACACAAAGTGTGTCGCAGTCTGGTACAACTCCAGACGAACATACCCCCGGACAAACTTCATTTACTGACCTTGCTTCTGACCCTGTAAATAATTTTTGTTCATAACCAAAAAACCAAGCATACATTATCATCGTTGTGATGCAATTAATATATTTTAATTGCATTAATATAAACCTACTAGGTTTTTTCTTTTTCTTTTTTTTGAAAATATATATATGAGCAAAAACTTTTGTGTGTGTGTGTATGGGAAAATTCATTATGTTATTCCAAATTTTGAAACTTTAACGGTAAATAATCATAGCTCATTTGGTGATAAGCAATATGGTGATAAGCAATAATCTTGTTTTGCGTAGCTGACTGACCTGTGATCAAGACCACTGCAATGATAGAAACAACAATGAAAGCGTAAGGAGATCTCCGGATATCCATGGCATTGATTTTTTTCGTTTTTTTTCTGTGATATCAGTAATATCTTGTTAATCTTTTTTATGTGGATGTTTTTGGAATAGCTATAGAGATTTGAAGCTTTTTTTTATATAGGAAAATTCTGAAATCTGAGTCAAGTATATTTACAAGAAGTAATATTCAAACCTATCAAATTTGGTGTAAAAATTAATTAGAATGTGGTTGTCTTTTGGCAACAAATTGAAGTAGTATGCAACAACTTTGACTTTTTGTACTATAAATCATTATATCTAAATAT
Organism: Crucihimalaya himalaica; assembly: GCA_004349715.1. Lineage (NCBI taxonomy): Eukaryota > Viridiplantae > Streptophyta > Magnoliopsida > Brassicales > Brassicaceae > Crucihimalaya > Crucihimalaya himalaica. The sequence continues at coordinate 1,001,388 of SMJT01000064.1, forward strand.
AATAAATACAATATTACAAACGATGAAACTTCTTCAAATGATATATTATTTAACATATGGATTGAAATATTTAATTATGGAATATTATATTAAGATTGGAATATTTAGATTAGAATATTTTAATTAAAAACAGAAAATTATTTGAATATTTTATTAAAATATATTATTCATATTTTTATAATTGAATTGGAAAAATAAATTCACAAAATACTAATTAAATATGATATTAGAATCTCTAAAAAGGTTCCAAAATTGTCGCAAATTTGTACGAGTGAATCGACTCTAGTTCATTACTATTGAGACGACACAAAAACGTAACTAATTTTGCGTCATAAATTTTAGCATCAAAATTTATGACGCAAATTAGCATAGAAATTTATGACGCAAATTAGCATCGTCTTCTTCGTCGCTATATCATCGCTAACTTTGCGTTGAATTAGCGATATAAGTTTTGCGTCGATTTTGCGACGATTTGGTGATAACACAACTTTTGCGACGATTGTGCGTCGATTTTGAATTTGCGTCACGCCGTTTGTGATTTTTTTTAGATTAGAATTGAAATATAATAAATACAATATAAGAAATTGAAGTAGTATGCAATAGCTCTGACTTTTTGTACTATAAATCTTTATATCTAAATATAATAAATACAATATTACAAAAGATAAAACTTCTTCAAACGATATCTTAATTAACATAAGAATTAAAATATTTAATTATGGAATATTAATAATTTAATTAAAAACTGGAAAGTATTTGAATATTTTATTAAAATAAATGATTCATATTTAAAATTTTATAATTGAATTGGAAAAAATAAATTCACAAAATACTAATTAAATATAATATCAGAATCTCTAAAAAATGTTGGAAAATCGACGCAAATCTGTATGAGTGAATCGACTCTAATTCATTGCTATTGAGCCGACAAAAAAACGTCACTACTCTTGCGTCGAATTTGTATTGAAATTTATGACGCAAATTAGCATCGTCTTCTTCGTTGCTATATCATTGCTAATTTTGCGTCGAATTGGCAACGACAGTTTTGCGTCGATTTTGCGACGATTTTGTGTCGATTTTGATTTTGCGTCACGCCGTTTGTGATGTTTTTTTTGTGCGTCGCCAATTCGACGCAAATTCTGTTTTGCAACGTATTAGCCATGATATGGCTTTTGCAAAAACCATGTTTTCTTTTAGTGAAGGTTGGTGTCTCAATCATGCTATTCAGAAATCTCAACCAAAAAGAAGGGTTATGCAATGGAACAAGGTTAACTGTCACTCACTTGGGAAACAGAGTAATCGAAGTAGAGTTACTTTCACAAGAAAGGAGAAGAAAGTATATATTCCAAGAATTATACTTTCACCACAAGATTCTAAGCATCCATTCACTCTAAGAAGACGGCAATTCTCTGTGCGAATATGCTATGCTATGACAATAAGTAAAAGTCAAGGACAAACCTTGAATAGAGTGGCACTATATCTGCCAAATCCAGTTTTCACCCACTACCAACTGTACGTTGCTTTATCACGGGTCACATCGCCTAAAGGTCTGAAAGTCTTAGACACATCAAAAGAAAATAAGGAGAAATATGTGACAAACATTATTTACTGAGAAGTTTACAATGGTCTACCAGCAACTACAAGTAAGAAATTATCAGCAACAATCAATATACAATAATATAATATACAAAACGAAACATATTTCAGCTGACAATATTATTTACTCAGACTACCAACAAATACTGAAGTATATATACTCGTTTATTGAAACCAAAAAAACTAACTTCTATCAACATGCTCTTATGCAGATGAACATAGTGGCATAGAAAACAATGTGACAACCACTTTGAAAAACTGATTTATCCACATAAGTACGTGTATGCATATATATATGAAGAACGAATTCATATAGTCTGTACGATACGCCTTTCCTTTGTGTTCTTGTCTTGTCTTCATCTTTTTTGAGAACATACTCCGAGAACCAAGAGAGTAATTGTTATAAAGGCACCTATGACCACAAAAATTAGTGGATAAATAGTGTGAAGTTTTGCTTCTTCAAATATTGCAGAGCATGATCGTTTATTTGGGAGTTTGAATGATGAGCAAAAATTGCAGAGCGTGGATAAATAGTGTGAAGTTTTGCTTCTTCAGGTATTGCAGAGCATGATCGTTTATTTGGGAGTTAGAATGATGAGCAAAAATTCTAACATGTAATGATGAGGACATTGTACCTGAGCAACCGGATCCGGAGATACCCATAGTCCAACCTGGTCCTATGAAACGATCTAAGACCAAGAGTCTTTGTCAAAAGTTCAACTTAGCCGTGGAGAGGATTCTAGAAGCCAACGACACGGACCAAACTAGCCAAACCTTGTCCGAACGACTAAGACCCACACGGACAAGATATGGACTGCGAGAAGGAAGCGATCGGGCCAAGGTACATTCCCTCGCGCCAATTTGAAAACAACGACTTGTTTTACCTCTTGACAGGTCCCAGAGCTGAAAACAAGCAAGAAACCTCAGAGAAAACATTGTTAAGGCTGGATGGAACGAGAGAGACTCCGGACGCACTTAACTTAGCCGCTAGCGATCAAATGGGCCGTGAACAAGCTGTGAGAGCTCTGATCGACAAAGCAAGTGAGGATCACGACTTAGACATCTCAAACATACTTAATGCTAAGGATTCTACTGAAGACCAAGTGAAGAAAGCCCCAACACAAGGCGAGATTGAGTATCATCAAATCTGGCCGCTATTGCGCTTAAACAATGTATGTTTTGTCCATACATTTTGTGCAGGTACTTAGGCCTGTACTAGTGGTTAAAATGCAGCCCAACAACAAGAGAGACCATGGTTCGAGACCCCCTTAAATTATTTTTATAAGATTTCTTTTTTATGTATGGCATGACGGACTTTCCTAATTTGGATCCCACATAAACGTCTTGTAGTTTTATTTTACAAGTCTTGTTGTTTAGAGTCTTTTAATATCGTTTTTCTTGACTCGACCTATAAGGTCACGAGCTGAAGGACCATTATATAAGGTCCCCCTGCAGCTTTGTATTCTTTTTACGCCTCATATCAATAAAAACTCGAACTTTCTTCACTCTTGTAGCGCCGCTTGCAATAACCCTAGTTTAAGCCTTGTGTGTGTGATTCCACAAGTCTTGAGCCGCTGTATCAAAGAGCTTTCCATCCTCTTTTTGGTGCCATCTTTTTGGTCGATGGGACTATGCAAACTACATGTTGTTTTTGATTTTTTGATTTTTTTTTGTTTTTTGATTTTTTGTTTTTTTTTGTTTTTTTTTGTTTTTTTAATGCAATAAGGTATGTGCATATGCAAGACTCAAGAAAAACAAAACAAAACAACTAAAAGACAATTAGTAACGGTTTCCTCCCCCGGACTTACTTCTCACCGTCTTGGTGAAAAAGTAAAACCGAGAAAAAAAACGAAATACAAGAAACAAAATAAAAAAAAATGAAATATATATACAAAAGTGAATGTTAGAGGTACCTTGGAGTGGAATGGATTTATGAGGAGGGAAGACATGGTGCGTTTAAGCTCATCGGTTTTCATCATTTTGACCCGTCCCATTATTTGCCCATTTATTCCTACAAAACTTGAAAACAAAGTTTTATTAAACAACGTGATACAATCACCGCAAAAAGAAAAAAAATAGAGATAGAGGATAGAATTGGGAGGTCCCAATTGGCGCGTTTAACGTCTCTAGCTTGACGATTGCGTTCTCTTATTCACTCTCTCCTTGCATCATTTACTCTTAGTGCACCTAAGAGATCAATATCACAAGAAAATGGAAAAGATTAGCAACAAAAGAAAATAAAAAGACTCTAGTCTCAATTTGAATCCTAACTCTAATGGCATCGTTTAGTCCCCGACAACGGCGCCAAATTGATTGTCAAAGTTTTTTACGCTCTTGCACATCAATTAAAACCTGATGTGCGAAACTACCTCAATCATAAGGTATGTCATTGAAGCACTTAGGGTATCGAATCCACAGGGACTAAGAATTACACACCAAAGATACGAGAAACAAACTAAGCTAGAGCAAAACGTTTTTATTGATTTTTATTTTTTTTATCGAAATGTAAAAGAAATGCAAGAAAGAAAACAAAAGACAAAGCTCTGGATCATGGATTAAACTATCAAAGAGATGATTAACAATCAAACAATGAATCAATTGGAAGCATTAAACACTATCCTAGAACATGGAACACACATAAATAGATTAATCCACTCCCGTGGTATCAATCCCTACATCAATCATCGAAATGACAAGAACTCCCGTTCGCAATTCAATAATCAATGAGCATTTATCACAAGTCCAATTAGTTCACTAATCACCCTACTCATCAACTCCCGTTGGGTAGGATGTGAGAAGCTCACAAAAGATTCGGTTCAAGCAATTCATCTAACTCCTTCCGGGTGTGAAATGCCTAAGCTCAAGAATCGAATGAACAAACCTAATCTAGCACTAACACCGTTTACTCGAATCTCATCTCTAAAGCATGGGATGAGACCAAAAATCTATCTAATCTAAGGTGTAGCTCTAGTTCGGTTTGTCACGCCAAACTAGAACTACCTAATCTAGGTGCAGTTTTAGGTTTCGGTTCGTCATGTCAAAACTAGCATTAAGAATCAACCTAAGTGAAGGATTTCTCCAAGATCATCCTAAATCATCATTATTTAACCATCAAGACAATTGACCAATGATGCATAAACATTCAATTCACATTCATTCTTATGACATGGAACACTCAAGTAGATTAGCTCATTCCCATGATGCTAATCCATTTACAAATCAACTAGTTTGGCTATTTTGTCACCCAACAACCAATTGCAACTAGATGATCTATATCATTAAGTATGAGTCCATATAAGTCAACAATTCATCGGTTAAGAGTGAAATGCATGCTTGGAAATTTTCTAGACATTTTATCAAACACCTTGTGAGCAATAAATGTCATAAGTTCTAGAATTGAGTGATCAAGTCATTTCTAGCATAGAGATCTTTCCTAGCATGAGAACAAATGTTTATCTAAGTCTAAACATCAACAATCAATCATCAAATCATCCAAATCAAGTAATCCAAAAACCCAGAAAAGTCAACTCACAAATATATCAAGAACACAAAAGAAAAAGACATGAAAATGAAGAACAAGAACAAATAAAACATATATATAGATAGGGTTGAAGAAATCTTCTCTAAAGTGGCATGAATCTTGAAGAACAATACAAATCTCATGAGGAGAGAGTTTGGGTCGAAACCCACTCTAAAAAGAAGAAGACTTAATGAGAAAATAGGTTTATGAACCATTTATACAAAGGAAAACGGACTGGTCAACTCTGGTCAACTCTGTTTCTAGGTGCGTATCGACCTGTATGGGGTCGGTACCTCGGTCGGTATGGACATACCGACCTGGTTTTGGTCGGTAAGTGGATCGGTATGACTCTCGGGAATACCCAGTTTTGGTCTTCAGAATTATCGACCCGTTTGGGGTCGATATGCCGGTTGATACCGCACTAAAACGCCCATATCTTTTGAACCACAACTCCAAATGCTCTGAAACCACCTCCATTGGAAAGCTAACTCAACTTCCTATGACTTTCATGAAGATCCCATAAGCTAAATCCAAAGGAAAGGCATTCGTATGACTCGATCTTTCAAGCATGCTGGATTGACTCTGCATTTGACATTTCCTAACTTTGGTCCAAAATTTGCATCCTTCATTTTCCTTATATTTCTATGCATATCCTTTGATCCAATCCACTCCTAAACACCTGAATAAATATAAAAAGAACAAAAAGAAGACACAAAACAACCTAGGACATCTAAAATGCAAGACAACACTGAATGAGACTTTAATGCATGAAAACATCCCAAAAATTGTACAAATTGGGATTTAAACATATGAAAACTAGGCTTTAAAACATGTAAAATATACACTTATCAGAGGCATTGATGTCTCAGTTCATTGACGGTCTCCAAGAACTCATAGCTAGAAAGGTGGAGCGAACACAATACAGTGGTATGCACGAGCTTCTTCACCTTGCTGTCCAAATTGAGCAGCAAGTTAAGCATAAGATCGCCATCACCAGCCGCTCTAAGACACCCCAACCTTGGACCTCGAGTAGCTCCAAACCGTTGGACAAAGGTAAGATCATTGAAATCGAGTCGTGGTTCAAAGGAAAAACCACGGAGGCCCCTAAACCTACACGGCCAGAACAATGTAATTTCCTAGTGCCCCTAGAACTCATGAGATTATTTGTTTCAAATGTCAGGGGAGAGGCCACATAGCAAGGGAGTGTCCAAACCAGCGAGTGATGATCATCACTCTCGTAGGAGAATATGAATCGAAGGACGAATGTGAAGAGGGCCGTGAGAGTGAGCTTGAGGATGTGGAATACCCTGATGTGGGAGACCTCTTGGTGACACGGCGAGTGCTGAGCGTCTTCATAAACTCCGAGGAAAAACTCCAAAGAGAAAACCTTTTTTATACCTGTTGCACCATAAGAAACAAGGTATGTAATCTTGTAATAGATGGTGGTTCTTGTGCTAACGTGGCTAGCAAGTTCATGGTGGACATGTTAGGAATTGAGACTTCTAAGCATCCTAGACCGTATAAGCTACAATGGCTTAATGATACCACGAAGGTCAAAGTCACCGAACAAGTCAATGTGCCCTTTAGCGTTGGTAAGTACCAAGATCAGGTTCTATGTGATGTGGTGCCGATGCAAGACGACCGTGGCAGTTTGATAGGGCTACCCTAAACAATGGACGAACTAACGTCTTCACTTTCACCCACTTGGACCAGTGAATCTTGCACTGTTAAGTGCCTCACAGGTACATGAGCTACAAATGCGGATGAACACCAAGGCCAAGGTAAGTAAATCGTCTCTTTTGATCAAATATGGTTTCATTCACAAAACCATGAGTGCCAAAGGCACCGTGCTTCTAATGAATTACAAAGAATGTTTGAGCATAAGAAGTGATATAGTGGCGTTTCCCGAAGAAGTATAATTGATTTCCGATCGCTTTAAGGACGTGTTCCTGGAAGAAATACCACCCAGGCTACCACCTTACCGGGGCATCGAGCACCAAATACACTTAGTCCCCAAATCACCACTACCAAACAAAGCTGCTTACTGCATGAGCCCAGAGGAAACCAAAGAACTTGAGAAACAAGTAAGGGAGCTAATGGACAAGGGCTACATCCACGAGAACCTTAGTCTGTTTGATGTGCCCGTGTTGCTAGTGCCAAAGAAGGATGGCACATGGAGAATATGTGTGGACTTCCGAGCGATCAACAATATCACCATCACGTACCGTTATCCGATCCGAAGACTAGACGGTATGCTCGATGAATTGAGTGGAGCTACCATTTTCTCAAATGTAGACTTAAAAAGTGGATATCATCAAGTCCGAATGCGTTAAGGAGATGAGTGGAAGACCGTGTTCAAGACCAAGCAAGGGTTGTATGAGTGGCTCGTAATGCCGTTCGGATTAACCAATGCCCCGAGCATATTCATGCGTCTAATGAACCAGGTTCTGTGTGCTTACATTGGTAAATTTGTAGTAGTTTACTTCGATGACATATTGGTTTATAGTAAATGCTTCAACGATCATCTTCGACACCTAGAGATTGTTTTACAAATGCTTCGAAAGAAAAGTCTATATGCCAACCCTAAGAAGTGCTCCTTTTGTACTAACAAGCTTGTCTTTTTAGGCTTTGTTGTCATTGAGCAGGGATTGCAAGTGGATGAAGAAAAGATCAAGGCAATTCGAGAATGGCCAACGCCTATAACCATCGGACATGTTTGGATCTTCCACAAATTTGCGAGCTTCTAACGCTGTTTTGTTAGAGATTTCAACACCGTAGATGCCCCACTTACGACTGTCATCAAGAAGAATGTACCATTATCATGGGGAGAGTCTCAAGAGAAGGCCTTCAACACCTTGAAGGATCGGCTGACACAAGCACCCATTTTAGCTTTACCTAACTTTGACATAATGTTTAAAGTTGAATGTAACGCTTCAGGTCTCGGAATAGGGGCAGTGCTACACCAACAAGGGAGGCGAGTAACATTCTTTAGTGAGAAACTAAGTGGAGCCTCATTAAATTACCCCACCTACGACAAGGAGCTATACGCCTTGGTGCATGCACTGGAAACGTGGCAACACTACCTATTGTCGAAGGAACTCGTCATTCACACGGACCACAAGACTCTAAAGCACTTAAAAGGCCAGACCTCACTCAAGAGAATACACGCCAAGTGGTTGGAGTTTGTGGAGACCTTCCCTTACATCATGAAATACAAGAAGGGAAAGGAGAACGTTTTTGGGGATGCCTTATCAAGGAGGCATGCCCTGATCGCAACTATGGAGGCCAAAGTCCTAGGATTTGAGCACATCAAAGATCAATACGAGACTGATCCCAAATTTTTAGAAAGCTACAAAGAAAACGGTAGAGGAGCTTATGTTGATTTCTACTTACAAGTTGGCTTTCTTTTCAGGAACAAGAGACTGTGTATCTCGCAAGGATCTTTGCGTGAATTGTTGCTTAGGGAGGCTCACGGAGGAGGCTTGATGGGCCACTTTGGATTCGACAAGACCCTAGCAGTTCTGGTGTACTATTTCTATTGGTCACACATGAAGAAGGACGTGAGGAAGTTTTGCTCAAGATGCATCACTTGCCGAAAGGCCAAGTCCAGGTTACATCCCCACGGTTTATATCTTCCATTAACTATTCCTAATGCCCCATGGGTGGATATCTCTATGGATTTTGTGTTAGGATTGCCCAAGATTAAGCACAAGGATTCAATTTTTGTAGTGGTGGACAGATTCTTGAAGATGGCACACTTCATTCCATGTGCCAAGGTGAATGATGCTACACACTTCATTCCATGTGCCAAGATGGCACACTTAAAGAAGTGGTTCGTTTACACGGAGTCCCTAGGACGATTGTTTCTGATCGGGACGCTAAGTTCTTTGGCCACTTTTGGAGGACACTTTAGAGGAAATTGGGTACCAAAATCCTATTCTCTACTACTTGTCCTCCTCAAACGGATGGACAGAACGAAGTGGTAAACCGTACCCTTTCTACTTTATTACGAGCAACCATTGATAGAAACTTAAAGAATTGTCTAGATTGTATTCCATTCGGTTAATTTGCTTACAATCGTGCTACTCACTTTGTTTCCAAGTTTTCCCCTTTTGAAGTAGCTTATGGATTTAATCCTTTGACACCAATGGACCTATCCCCTCTGCCCCAAGCCGAAAAAATAGACTTTGACGGAGTAAACAAGACGTAGTTCGTCAGAAAGCTCTATGAGCAAATGAAAGCCAACTTAGAGAAGAAGACGGAGGAGTACAAGAGGAAAGCTGACAAGGGACGTAGGAAACTCGTATTTGAACCAGGCGATCTAAAACCAAGAGTCTTCATCAAAAGTTCAACTTAGCTGTGAAGAGGATTCTAGGAGCCAACGACCCGGACCAAACTAGCCAAACCTTGCCCGAACAGCTAGAAGACTCACACGGACAAGATATGGACCGCGAGAAGGAAGCGACACGGCCAAAGTACATTCTCTCGGGCCAATTTGAAAACAACGACTTGGTTTACCTCTTGACAGGTCCCAGAGCTGAAAACAAGAAAGAAACCTCAGAGAAAACATCGCTAAGGCTGGATGGAACGAGAGAGACTCTGAACGCACTTAACTTAGCCTCTAGCGATATAATGGGCCGTGAACAAGTTGTGAGAGCTTCGATCGACAAAGCAAGTGAGGATCATGACTTAGGCATCTCAAACATACTCAATGCTGAGAATTATACTGAAGACCAAGTGAATAAAGCCCCAACACAAGCCGAGAACGAGTATCATCAAATCTGGCCACAATTGCGTTTAAACAAGGTATGTTTTGTCCATATGTTTTGTGCAGGTACTTAGGTCTGGCCTAGTGGTTAAAAAACGGCCCAACAAAAAGAGAGACCAAGGTTCGAGACCCTCTTTTAGTTATTTTTATAATTTTTCCTTTTTATGTATGGCGTGACAGACTTTCCTAATTTGGATCCCACAAAAACGTCTTGTAGTTTTATTTTACAAGTCTTATTGTTTAGAGTCTTTTAATGTCGTTTTTCTTGAGTCGACCTATTAGGTCACGAGCTGAAGGATCATTATATAAGGTCCCCCTGCAGCCTTGTATTCTTTTTACGCCTCATATCAATAAAATCTCGAATTTTCTTCACTCTTGTAGCGCCGCTTGCAAGAACTCTTGTTTAAGCCTTGTGTGTGTGATTCCACAAGTCTTGAGCCGATGTATCAAAGAGATTTCCATCCTCTTTGTGGTGCCATCGCTTCCCCTTTACAACGATCCGACTAGAGAGAGTTTCTAAGCCAACTAGATAGATCTCCACACCATCGGTTGTTGTAAGGCTCGTTTGCGGCTTATATCATGTATACAAGATCTCAAGACATTTAAATAGTAAATAAAAGAAAACTACAAAAGCTATTGAATCGATCTCAAAAAGCAAAACCATATAATTAACAGAGAGCAGTTGGAAATGATGAGTTATAGAACCCACAAAATCAGCAACCAATTGAAATATGGAAAACACGATAGAAGTTTGGAAATCAAAGAGATAATGAAACAAACTCCTGTAATTAATATGAGATGGCTCCTGCATATTTGAAACAAAATTAGTTTCTAATTAATATAAAATGGCTCCCGTGATCACCTGTTTTTTCTCTGCTTGTATTCCTCTCAGTTTTGGGGCAATCTCGCAAAAGACTTACTTCACTACAAGTTCATGACCTCATACAAGGATATCAGCATGTTTATAAGCAAATCTAGCTTCAGCCCAACAGTGTGCTTTCTACTACGGTACCTGTTCCAAGTGTGTTTACACGCAATTTGGTGTGAGAGGAACAAGAGGAGACACGACAGTCAAGCTCTCTCTCCCACTCTCCTATCCTTACTAATTGATCGAAACATTCTAAACCAATTAGCAAACCTCAAGGACACTACCACGAAGTATGAGGATGGTTTAAGAGTATGGTTTAGATCAAGGCAAATACTAAGCAATCTGTAGGATTTTGGGTCTGTAAAGTTAAAGTTTGAAACCAATATATTAAAGGATGCATTTATTTTAAAAAGTTTTTTGGTTGAATAAATTTAACATTCTTTCAAAAAAAAAAACAATGGCTCCTAATTTAAAAAGAAATACCCTCAAATACCACAAAAAAGTTTTCATTTCCAAAACTACCACACAAAGACAACTCTACCCTTATACTTATAAACATATTACCCCAATACCATAAACACTATACTTTTGTCTTATTATGTCTAATGAATCATTAGGAGATAAGATAAAACAATTATCGGAGAAAATAGAAAAATTGTCAGAAGAAATCGAAGTAGTAAAATGCACAATTATAAATAACTATTGTACTAAAAACCTATAGAAAATGATTTAGACAATGCTAAGAAGAAAATACTAGAATTAATAAATAATTATCAACATGAGATCAAAGAAAAAGAAAAACCTATATTAGATTTATCATCTATTATAGAAACACTTCAACGAATAGAACTAAAACAAAATATTATTTGTTTAACTAATGATGAATTACAAATATTATAGAAAATAAAAAAAAAGCTTTGATAATACTTGAAAAAGAAGATATAACTATAACAAAACCAGTCTATGGATGACTGTAAGGACACACTAACGTTACAGCTAGAACATCTTGACAAACTTATGTCATCTCTTGACATAAGGGAAAAAGATGATAGATATAATAAACAAAACAACTTTTCAATAAAAACACATCAAAATTATACGTTGAACCTGCTAGTTATGATTGGTTTCAGCAATTGTTACATACAAGTTGAGGGTAATAGAAGCATACCTATGTTTTCCATTAGTTTGGGCATTTAAGGAACAACCACGACCATGAATTCTACCACCAAATGAGATTCCCATTGGGCTTTTCACGGGATTGACATAACATTGAAAGGTCTCGAAATCGTGAGCATTTTACAAGAATCAGTCCGAAAATAAAAAGAAAAAATAAAAGAGATTATAAAAACTTGGGGCAAAAATAATAATAATGACAAAAGTCATGTGTGAAGTATGCACCTCGTAAGTATTGACTCTTTATCCCTCAATGGCTTCCAAAACACTAGCTAAAGAAGAGCTCCTCCTGGTTTCTGTTGTGTTGCCTGTAACTCTGCCTAAACGATGCTCGAGCACTAACAATCTACTCCGTACCTAATTTTGGTTATCTATAGTTTTGCATGAGAACCGTGGTTCTTACATTAAGCTTGCAGTTTTTTGGAACCATAAAACATATAAAAACAATTAAAAAACTAACCAGGAGAAAAGAAGTAGCCCATTGCAGATACTTCAAATCATATGAAGTCCAAGAGGCCACTCTTGTGACTTTACAAAACGCGGTTATAGTTCAAAGGACAGCAATTAAGATCATATTCTATTAACTGTTCTTGCTCATGACAACATTATAGTACTGTATTTAGTTTTCCCTGATATTTTCTTACCAAGAACATTTACAGAAAAACAAGCCAATACTGAATGGGATTTTCTTTTGGGCATATATCAAAGCATGTTAGAAACCAATCATCCAGATACAAGTGAGTAATATACACAAAAAGAAAACTTTATAACTGAAGGATCAAAAGGATAACAATGTAAAGTATCCATCAGGTCTGGAG
>SMJT01000064.1:1015110-1033444 GCA_004349715.1 Crucihimalaya himalaica
CGATGATACAAATGAAATAGTTTACGAATATGAATCTGAGGATGGAAATCCTTATGATATAGATTATGATAATCCATATGATTATCAAAATCCTAATTATATTAAAACCGAGGAAGGTCAGGCTAGTGGTGAAAAAAGAACTAGAGAAAATGACTCTTACTCACAAGAATATTTTTCAACAATTTAGAAAAATACTAAATCAAATATATACCTAAGATAAACCCAGATACACAAAAAGATACATTAGATATTGATTGCGTGAGAAGAACCTGAAAAGATTATTCTTGCATGGTATAGTACACAAAAGTTGTTAATCACCCTAAATGAAGAATTAAAATTACTAAGAAAACAAGATATATTTAACTATACAATATATAAATCAATAGGAATTGCAAGATAACTTTGACTGAAGGATCAAAATCTCAAGATCTCAAAAATACAGTGAGTAATATACACAAAAGAAAACTTTATAACTGAAGGATCAAAAGGATACAATGTAAAGTATCCATTAGGTCTGAAAAACGTAATCTTCTGTCCACCATTGAGTATAACTTTGTGACATTTGAGAACTTTGCTGTTGTGACCAATCACGTTACCTATGATATAACTTGTCGATCAGTTCCACGGAGCTTAATGTATCATACATTCAGAATTAACAGAAAGCAGTAAAAAATCATCATCCAGAATATCAACACCCATATTACTCAGAATTCTTAAGCAAAACAGTACTTCAGTCACAGCCCTATTAAGATGATGAAATACTACATACCACTGCATAATTTCAGAGAACTACTCCCATCTAACATATCTTTATACTATTTAAGCTTCAAAATACATCAATCAAAGCGGTAATTTTCAGCTCTAGAGAATTGATTATAAGATCTAGAGGATCCAATTAACCTAAAAATCAAAAGAAAATAGCATAACTTACTATTGGAATCTTCACTCTACCAGTAATGGTGTAACTATCCTCAGACCAGCACAATAACCACACAAAGAGAACATAAGAACGAAGGAAACAGATGAAACAATTTACCAAATCTCTCCAATTTCCAAAATCAAAGTAATGAGCTCACAAAGCAACTATATTAAATTGAAATCAGACGCCGAGCACAAGTTATAAACAGAAGTAACCTCGAACTAAGGCTAATAAGATTCATGAGAGAACTACGGAGATAAAAACTGAACTATACATTCAACAGCTGTAAAACGAGATAAAACGTAATCTTCTGTCCACCATTGAGTATAACTTTGACATTTGAGAACTTTGCTGTGTGACCAATCACGTTACCTATGATATAACTTGTCGATCAGTTCCACGGAGCTTAATGTATCATACATTCAGAATTAACAGAAAGCAGTAAAAAATCATCATCCAGAATATCAACACCCATATTACTCAGAATTCTTAAGCAAAACAGTACTTCAGTCACAGCCCTATTAAAGTGATGAAATACTACATACCACTGCATAATTTCAGAGAACTACTCCCATCTAACATATCTTTATACTATTTAAGCTTCAAAATACATCAATCAAAGCGGTAATTTTCAGCTCTAGAGATTTGATTATAAGATCTAGAGGATCCAATTAACCTAAAAATCAAAAGAAAATAGCATAACCTACTTATTGGAATCTTCACTCTACCAGTAATGGTGTAACTATCCTCAGACCAGCACAATAACCACACAAAGAGAACATAAGAACGAAGGAAACAGATGAAACAATTTACCAAATCTCTCCAATTTCCAAAATCAAAGTAATGAGCTCACAAAGCAACTATATTAAATTGAAATCAGACGCCGCACAAGTTATAAACAGAAGTAACCTCGAACTAAGGCTAATAAGATTCATGAGAAACTACGGAGATAAAAACTGAACTATACATTCAACAGCTGTAAAACGAGATGATTTTTGCAGAGAAATCAAAGACAGAGAAGGATTCATCACCCAAAAGAGCAAGGGAGAGTGGAAGCAAAGAAGATCAGACAAATATTCAAGACGATGAAAGCGAGACTGGATCTGATGATCGTCGTCATCGTCATCATCGTCGTAAGCTCCAAATCGATGAAGTCTAATAATAGTCGTCCAATTCCGGCGACGAGGTTAAGGAAAGCAAAACAAAACCTTCTGAATAGACGAGAAGGTTCTGATTTCAGAATCCAAAATTCAATTTTTATTTCTTTGTTCTATTTAGTTTTATAACTTAATTTAAGAAAAATTGAAATACAATTTAGAGAATAATTTAAGTTCACAAACAAAAAAAAATTAGAGAATAATTTAATTAGAAAAACATAGTGCTACTAATATCACATATAACTTATTTACGATTCTAAACTTAATTAGTAGAAGAGAGATAATTGGTTTTCTATAGTACCAATGTTAAAATGGGTAAAATCTAACTCATTCGAACTTATTATCCAATAAGTTGATTGTTAAATAGGTAATAGGTCATCCCAACCTAAGCAAATGTGTTAAGTCAAACAATGACCCATTAAATTTAATGGGTTAATTATCAAATAGATGACCCAATAATCTATTAAATTTAATGTATAAAATTTCAAAGTATCATCATCACCATACCATCTTTATCATCATCAAACCAAAATTTTCCTCTCAAAAATGAGATTGCACAATTGTTTCTAAAAAAACATTGTTTTACAAATTTTCCGCCAAAAACGTGATTCCGTAACTTTCCCGTAAATATGATTCCATAATTTTTCTGCCTACAATACGGGTTTGAAATTTTCCTGCCAAAACTGAGATTCCATAATTTTCTCGTCAAAAACTTAATTTCGCAATTTTTCCGCCAAAACGAGATTCTATAATTTTCTCACCAAAATAATACGGGTTTCATATTTTCGTATTTTTCCCACTAAAAATGTGAATACATATTTTATATCTTTGAAGATGGTGATAAAATGTTTATAGGAAAATTATTGGGTAATGGATAGCCCAATTTGACTCATTAACCCATTTCAACCCCACTCATTTGACCAATCAATCCATTTGACACATTGACCCATTTGACCCATTTGACCCATTATTTTCAACCTATTATGGTTTGTGGATCGGGTTGGGTTAGATCGACTCATTAATTTTATCCATTATGACACTCCTAACCAAGATACATATATAATTATATATTTAAATTAAAAGTAATTAGCAATATTTACACTTTAAAATAATAAATTTTGATTTCTACAAAACTATATGATTTTATATGCAAATTATGTCATTGTCTCATCCATATTGTATAGACATCTGGTGGTTCACGATTTTAGGTTTTTTTGCTATGCATTATTTAAAAACTACTTACTCAGTACACTAAAATAATTTAAACATTTTATTTTTTCTGCTTTAGATTTTTTTTTTTAGCTAAGAAAATAAAGTGTAAATTTTTTTAGATATACTTTTGTAAATTAAAATACTTTAATATTTTTTATTTAATTTTCGTTTTTGGATTAGGAAAACAAAGTTCAATTTTTTAGATCCAAAGGAGGATCCACCATAAACTCCCTTGACTCGTAGTGACCCCACCGATCCATTAGTCGACTTTCGTTGTGATATCGTAGTTCGAAATCTAACACATCAAACCATGAGCCACCTCTTCCTAGATCCCATTGGTGTCCTTTACCAGATTCGGATCCGCCGAGATACTTACTTTACATTGTCAAGAATTATAGCCATTGAATCACATCGATAAGCAGATCCACCACACCTCTTCGGCATCTCCAACCCCACTTCAAATCCCACA
The DNA here is from genome assembly GCA_004349715.1 of Crucihimalaya himalaica. Taxonomy (NCBI): domain Eukaryota; kingdom Viridiplantae; phylum Streptophyta; class Magnoliopsida; order Brassicales; family Brassicaceae; genus Crucihimalaya; species Crucihimalaya himalaica. The sequence goes on from SMJT01000064.1 coordinate 1,018,868, forward strand.
GCAAACTCCATTTGTAGTAAAATGTCCTCCAACTCCACTCCATTTTCAACTCTAAAATGGTGGAATCCCATTTTTCCTCCAAATACTGAGTAATTCTATTTTCTACTCTATTTTGGAGCTGAACATTTTTTTTATAAAGCAGTCTTTGAAATTTTAAGTGATTCGCTTTTTAGAGCTATAATAATTTATTTGACAAACAAAAGTTTAGAATCTTATAATAGATTTTTTGCTAAAATTATAATGTCATAAAATCATAAACTGATAATAAATTATTTTTAAAAAAACTGAATTTAATAAGATGAATATACAAATAATCTGCTATGGAAAAAATATACAAATGGTGATGAATAAATTCAAATCTATTTTGTTTTGTTATTTTTATGTAGTGTAATGTGTTTTTCTAATTATAATGACTAATTTTAAATAATATTATAATTTCTGGAAGTTTTCAAAAAAAATGGGTCAATTTTTAAATTTTATAAATAAAGCGTATTATTAGCAATTAATAATAAAATAGAAAATAAGAATATATTTAAAATATTTTTTTGGACTAAAAAATGGTGTAATACATTGGAGAGAAATCCAACTCCATTTTAGAGTTACTCCATTTTAGAATAAAAAATGGAGTAATACATTGAAAGATGTTCTTAGAGAAGAAAATAACTACTACCATCGATTCACTGTTCGTCCCACCACTAGTGCTAAATGTCGAATACAGCAAAAAAAATGTAGGTCTGAGATCAAGGTTTTGTCTACAAAAAGAGAAAGAAGAGAGAGGATTTGGTAACGATTGAGCCTTTTCGACAAGATCAAGTTTTCATTTCACTATATTCTCACAACAATTCCCAACCTAAAACATCATATTTAATTTGTGTCTCACTTATCGCATTCCACAGTTCACAACTATATTATTGAAAGGTTAAAATGTTGCAAAAAAATGGGATGGATTTTTAAACTTAAATTGAATCATTACTAAATATCTATCGTAAAATTTTAAGCAGTGTTTTTTTTTGTGAGGAGACCGCCTCTCTTTTCGTGTGAAAGATTAAGACCTCATGAATTAAAACACTAAAGCCCTATTCTTTTTAGAGTCGCTCATCAAGCGACTGTGACCAAAAAAACATACCCAGACGGAGTCGTAACCGTTCAAAGAGTGGTTGCTGCTGTGAAAAAGAATCGAAATAAGTTGCAGGAACTATCACTTGAAATTCTAGCGATTCTCTCTCCCCAGCAACACTTTTCTCTCTCTCGAGCGACACCTTCGTTATCCGTTATAATCGTTTTGCATCTGTCGTCGTCATGGACCCAAAAAAGTTTTTTACCAAGGTCAAAATATAAAAATATATATCTATATTAATATTTTTACAGCAGTTTTATCAAAGAAACATTTGTTTTGTAAAAAATTACAACGGGATGTCATTAATATTATAACAAAGGCTTAAACAATCGATGGGTATCTATGTCAATTTAATAATTCGAAAACATTAGCATTTATTATCTGTAAATATCTGGAAACTAACTATAAACAAATTTTAAGCATTTATTTTGCTAGCATTTAATTTCGCAAGACAATTAGCAATTAGTACCTAAATACAATTTTTTAATTGGATATCTCATGGTTTAATAAATAGAAACTATAAAAATCTAGATATGATTTAAAAGCAATTACCTTATACGATAATGATTCGTTCAATATGTCCTAATAAATTTAAGAAACATAATTAAAACCATATTCCTTAAACATTCGAATGTATGATCATACAATCATAACTCAATCTAAACAATATTCATTCTATATTTATCAAAAAAATGAATATCAATTGTTGCTCCCAAAAAAAAAAAGAAATACCCTCAAATACCACAAAATAGTTTTCATTTCCAAAACTACCACACAAAGACAACTCTACCCTTATACTTATAAACATATTACCCCAATACCATAAACACTATACTTTTGTCTTATTATGTCTAATGAATTATTAGGAGATAAAATAAAACAATTATCGGAGAAAATAGAAAAATTGTCAGAAGAAATCAAAGTAGTAAAATGCACAACTATAAATAACTATTGTACCAAGGTCAAAATATAAAAATATATATCTATATTAATATTTTTACAGCAGTTTTATCAAAGAAACATTTGTTTTGTAAAAAATTACAACAGGATGTCATTAATATTATAACAAAGGCTTAAACAATCGATGGATATCTATGTCAATTTAATAATTCGAAAACATTAGCATTTATTATCTGTAAATATCTGGAAACTAACTATAAACGAATTTTAAGCATTTATTTTGCTAGAATTTAATTTCGCAAGACAATTAGCAATTAGTACCTAAATACAATTTTTTAATTGGATATCTCATGGTTTAATAAATAGAAACTATAAAAATCTAGATATGATTTAAAAGCAATTACCTTATACGATAATGATTCGTTCAATATGTCCTAATAAATTTAAGAAACATAATTAAAACCATATTCCTTAAACATTCGAATGTATGATCATACAATCATAACTCAATCTAAACAATATTCATTCTATATTTATCAAAAAAATGAATATCAATTGTTGCTCCCAAAAAAAAAAAGAAATACCCTCAAATACCACAAAATAGTTTTCATTTCCAAAACTACCACACAAAGACAACTCTACCCTTATACTTATAAACATATTACCCCAATACCATAAACACTATACTTTTGTCTTATTATGTCTAATGAATTATTAGGAGATAAAATAAAACAATTATCGGAGAAAATAGAAAAATTGTCAGAAGAAATCAAAGTAGTAAAATGCACAACTATAAAAATATTACTAAAAACCTATAGAAAATATTTAGACAATGCTAAGAAGAAAATACTAAATAATAAATAATTATCAACATGAGATCAAAGAAAAAGAAAAACCTATATTAGATTTATCATCTATTATAGAAACACCTTCAACGAATAGAACTAAAACAAAATATTATTTGTTAACTAATGATGAATTACAAATATTATTAGAAAATAAACAAAAAGCTTTGATAATACTGGAAAAGAAGATATAACTATAACAAAAACCAGTCTATGGATGACTGTAAGGACACACTAACGTTACATCTAGAACATCTTGACAAACTATCTTCATCTCTTGACATAAGAGGAAAAAGATGATAATATAATAAACAAAACAATCTTCAATAAAAACACATCAAAATATATGACAAATGAAAATCCTTATGATATAATTATGATAATCCATATGATTATCAAAATCCTAATTATATTAAACCGAGGAAGTCAGCTAGTGGTGAAAAAAAAACTAGAGAAAATGACTCTTACTCACAAGAATATTTTTCAACAAAATTTAGAAAATACCAAATCAATATATACCTAAGATAAACCCAGATACACAAAAGAACATTAGATATAGATTGCGTAGAAGAACCTGAAAAGATTATTACTGCATGTATTATATACACAAAAGTTGTTAATCACCCTAAATGAAGAATTAAAATTACTAAAAAAACAAGATATATTAACTATAACAATAATATATAAAAATGCAATAGGAATTGCAAGACAATACTTGACATCATTACCTATAGAAACAGAAACCATATTAATAAACAATTCAACCTCTAATATAAAAATCTAATAGATAATATATACAAATTATTGATAATAGAATTTGTAGGAAAAAACACAGAAAACCAATCAGAATCAGAGGCTGAAATTCAAAAAGCCTATTGGAAAACTAAGAATTAAAAAAAATTAACATGTTTATTAAGAAATTATATATGTGAATATAAGAAATACTACTACAAACTAGATAATATAAGAAGAAAAACAAGCAAACCCTGTTTTTTTGGAAAATTACCTAGTACAATAGGAGTAAAAATACTAGATAACATCAACAAAGAATAAACGAAGATTAATTAAAACACTTTTAGGAGAATGATTTCCACTTTAAAAACTTGGTTATTAAACCAATGCACTAATTATAAAATTAAAAAAGAAGCACAAATTAGATTATTTTGTGAAAAAACAATAGAATCAAATAGGAGAATATGTTGTAAAAAACCAAAAAGATATAAAATATATAAAAGAATAAAACACTGGAAAAAAGTTAATAAACAAAAAACTATAAAAACCATATAGAAAATATTTAAAAAAAAAACATCATTATAAAAGAACTAAACAACAAGATTATCCATCAGAAAGAAAACATGTAAATGTTGGCTTTGTCAAGAAATAGTCATTATGCAAATGAATGTCCTAAGCGAAAAAGACACAAATGAACACATTAAAAGCTATATACGAACAAGGCTATAAACCTTTAGAATCTGATTTAGAATCAGACGACTCCCTCTATGAATTGATTATTCATCCTCCGATGAAGAAGAAAATTCTAGTAAAGAGTAATCCTAATGCAACATTTATAAAAATTGGATTCAATTCCAAAAAACTATTAGCTTATATTGATACTGGAGCAACACTTTTCTTCGGATGAAAATTAGTAAAAATTGGGAAAAATTAGAAAAATCAATAAAGATTATCGTAGCAGACAAATCTGTACACGAAATCTGGTTTGGACTAAAATTTCAAGTTCTAGAAATAGAACAAATGAAATTTCCAATAAGAACAATATATCTACATGATTCAGGATTAGATTTGATAATAGGAAATAATTTTCTAAAACTATATCAACCATTTATACAAACATTAAGTACTATAAAACTCACATGTCCAGAGTTAAAAAATGAAAAAACTAAACAAATAGAACAAATTTCGAAAGAAATAGAAACAAAAATTATAACAAGAAACGAAATAATAAAATTACACATAGATAATATTACTGAAACCTTAAAGGCAATAAGGTTCTATAAAACAATAGAAGAAACATTAGACGAGGTTTGTAGTAAAGACCCTTTAGATAAAGATAAAAATAAAAACACTGAATTAATTGAAATAAAACTAAAAGATTCAAATGCAGAAATAAATGTCCCAAACAGAATTCCTTATTATGTTAGAGATACACAAGAGTTTGAAAAAGAATATAAAGAATTATTAGAAAAAGGTATCATTAGAGAAAGTTGTAGTCCACATTCAGCACCTGCATTTTATGTAGAAAATCATAATGAAATTAAAAGAGGAAAAAGAAGAATAGTAATTAGTTATAAGAAAATGAATGATGCAACAATAGGAAATCCATATAAATTACCTAGAAAATATTACATCTTAGAAAAAATTAAAGGATCAAATTGGTTTTCATCACTTGATGCAAAATCGGGATATTGGCAACTTCGGTTATCCGAAGAAACCAAAAAGCTAACAGCATTTAGCTGTCCTCCTCAAAAGCACTATGAATGGAATGTTTTACCATTTGGTTTAAAACAAGCACCTTCCATTTATCAGTCTTTTATGGATAAATCATTAGCAGGATTAGAAACATTTTGCATAGCATATATAGATGATATATAGGAAGTAAAGAAAAACATAGAACATTTAATTAAGGTTTTAGAGAGAATAAAGGAAAAAGGAATAATAATATCAAAAGAAAAAAGTAAATTAATACAAAAGGAAATAGAATATTTAGGTTTACAAATAGGAAAACAAGGAACCTTAAAATTACCATCTCACATAAAAGAAAAAATAAATAAATTTTCAAATGAACTAACAGATAGAAAACAAATCCAAAGGTTCTTAGGAGCTTTAAATTACATAGCAAAACAAGGTTTTCTTAAACAATTAGCAAAAGAACAAGGTTTTCTTAAACAATTAACAAGGTTACGCGATTGTTTACCCTAATAATCACTCTAATCACCAAACCATGGCTGGGCCTAACCACTGGGCCCAGTCTTGACACTTGGTCCACGAGTCCACGACGTCGGTCCATAGATCCACGACGCTGGCCCGTGAATCCTCAATGTTGTCCCATGAGTCCACAACGCCGGCCCAGGATTCCTCGACGATTTTTGATTCCATCCGAAGATTACTTATCTTCTTCAGACATTATCCATTTTGTCCGCACCTTATCCATTTCTGTCCGAAGATTATCCATCAATGTCCGAACATTGCCATTTCTGTCCGAACCAACTCTTGTCCTATCGTGACTCACTCGACCAACTATGCGGATTTCTCGAAAATCCATGTCCAGACTTAGTTTTCCTCGATCTTTTGGATTTTCGTCGCTAGCTTCGACCAAACTTCACTTTTTCTCGACGATCCTCGGACCGTCCTCGATGATTCTCGACGTTCTTTGGCGGAATCGTCGGATCTGGATGTTACAACTCACCCCCACTTAGAATAGATTCATCCTCAAATCTAAGCTTTTCTCTTAATCACTATTTGCTTGTCAAACCACTTTCGGAAGTTCACTTTCATCACTTCTTCCAGTTCCCAAGTTGTTTCCTCTTGTTCATCACAGTGTCAAACAATTTGAATCAACTTGACCTTTTTTCTTCAGTTTGTCCTCAGCTTTGTTCTAATAACCCGAACCGGTCTCCCAACAATTGTCAAATTTTTGTGCAAATCCTGCAGAGGTTCGGATATGACATTCTTACGGTGTGTCACGCATTTCCTTAGCATAGACACGTGGAAAACTTTCTGAAAAGCTTTCAATTCTTGTGACAATTCCAACCCATAAGCCACTGGACCGATCCTCTCCAAAATCCAAAATGGTCTCATGTACCTCGGACTTAACTTTGTGTTCAACGCCGCGCGATCCTTACCCTTGTAAGTGATCATCTTGAGATGACCATATCTCTGACTTGGAATTCCAATTCCCTTCGGCGCTTGTCCGCATAACCCTTTTGTCGATCATGAGCTTTTTTCTTGTTGATATTTAAGACTTTGATTCTTTCTGTTGTTTCGTCTAAAAATTCTCGACCATTAACACTGCGCTCCCCCACTTGTGTCCAACATAGGGGCATTCGGCAAGGTAGTCCATACAATGACTCAAAGGGTGACATCCCAATGTTTGCTTGATAACTATTGTTATAAGCGAATTCAGCTAAGGGTAAGTGTTCTTCCCACTTACCACCGCAATCCAACACACTTGCTCGCAAAAAATCCTCAAGCGTCTTAATTGTTCGTTCGGACTATCCATCCGTCTACGGATGATAAGTTGTACTCATATGGACTTTTGTTCCGAACCTTTTCTGTAGCGCTCTCCAAAACGTTGAAGTAAACTTGGAATCTCTATCTAACACTATGCTCGCCAGTACATCATGTAACTGAACGATCTCTTTCACATACAACTCCGCGAGTTTCTCCGTTATCCTTCCTATTCACAGTAAGAAACTTTGCAAACTTGGTCAATCGATCCACAATGACCCAAATCGCATCTTTCTTATCACATAATGGTAATCCCGTGATAAAATCCATCGTGATCATGTCCCACTTCCATTCAAAAATTGGTAAACTTTGCAACAATCTAACTGGATTCTGATGTTCAGCCTTAACCAGATTACATGTCTTACATACAGCCACCCACTTAGCAACATCGGTTTTCATACCTATCCAATGGTAATACTGCTTCAAGTCTCGATACATTTTCGTGGATCCTGGATGTATCAAAAACTTGGACTGATGTGCTTCCTTAAGAATCTTGTCACGAAGATTTTGATCCTTCAGAACACACAATCGACCATTCACCAAAATGGTTCCATTGTTCAAAATTTGACACTCGGTCTTATCATTATTCGACCATTTTATAAGATCATTGTCTTTCTCTTGTGCCAACCGAACATGACTTAGCAAATCAGCTTGATCCACATCACCTAAGCCCAATGGTTCAAATTTGTCGGACAAAGCTGCTAAACGCAAGTTTCCCACCATGTTTACCAAGACTTCTATGTCTTTTTTAGCGTCCACAACCATCTTCTTTCAACTTAGTGCATCCACAACTAAGTTTGCCTTACTCGAATGGTAAGCAATCTCAAGATCGTTGTCCGCGACTAACTCCATCCAACGTCTTTGCCATAAGTTCAACTCCGGCTGAGTGAAGATATACTTCAAACTCTTATGATCCGTGAAGATGTGAACTTTCCCACCATAGAGATAAGAACGCCAAATATTCAAGGCAAACACCACTGCCGCCATCTCAAGATCGTGGGTAGGGTAGTTACCTTCGCGTTTCCTTAGTTGCCTTGATGTATAAGCAATCACTTTTCTTTGTTGGATCAACACACAACCCAAACCCATTTTTGATGCATCTGTGTATACCACAAAAGGTATATTCGGCTCCAGTAAAGCCAATACTGGAGTTCTCGTAAGCATTTCCTTAAGCTTTGAGAAATTGCTTTGACAATCTTTTGTCCATACAAACGGAGTGCCTTTCCCCGTTAGTCAAGTCATTGGCTGAGCCATACTCACAAATCCCTTAACAAACCGTCGATAATAGCCTGCCAATCCAAGAAAACTCTTTATCTCCGAAGCATTTCTTGGCTTTGGCTAGTCCTTGATTGACTTAATCTTTTTCGAATCCATGGACACTCCTTTGTCCGAGACCACATGGCCCAAAAATCTGATCTGCCTTTGCCAAAAGCTACACTTGCTAAGATTGGCGAACAACTTATGCTCTCTTAGTTTACTCATCACTTTTCTTAGGTGAACCGCGTGATCTTCCGAGTTCTTTGAGTAAACCAAGATATCATCTATGAAGATGATCACAAACTCGTCCAAGTATTCCCTGAATACATTGTTCATGAGTTTCATGAATGTTGCAGGAGCATTCGTCAGGCCAAACGGCATGACAACAAACTCATAGTGTCCGTACCTTGTCCAAAAAGCCATCTTCCGGATATCCGATTCTTCTATTGAAATCTGATGGTAACCTGAGGCCAAATCCACTTTCAAGAAACAAGTAGCACCCTTGAGTTGGTCCAACAACTCGTCAATCCTTGGAAGAGGATACTTGTTCTTTACCGTCACTTGGTTTAATCTGCGGTAATCTATGCAAAGTCGAAAGCTTCCATCTTTCTTCTTCACAAAGTTAACCGTTGCACCCCATGGTGAACTACTTGGCCTTACAAAACCTTTCTCCATCAGCTCACTTAGCTGCTTTTTCAACTCAGCCATTTCTACCGGTGCCATTCGATAAGGAGCTTTAGAGATTGGAGTCGTACCAGGCTCAAGCTCAATAGTAAACAGATCCGAACGTGATGGTGGCAATCCGCTTAAAGCCCTAAACACGTCCTTATATTCCCGCACCACTAGAATATTCTCAAGTATCATCTCTGATCTAACTTCCATTGTTGTGATTGTGGCTATGTACGCTTCGCATCCCTTCGCCATTATATGCTCTGCTTGAATTACCGAGACAATCAAGCTTCCGGACATTGGCCTAATTTCTTGGTAAACCAGTATCCCTTTTGGCGTCTCAAAGTTCACTCTCCCTCGATGAAAATCCATATGTGCCTTGTGCTCTCCAAGCCAATCCATTCCAAGGATCACACAGTAAGACTTTACTAGGCAAATCACTAAGTCCGCTGGCATATCCACTCTGCAAATCATCACGGAAATGTTTTGGACCTTTCCATAGGTCACCACTAGCTGCCTTGACTAATCCAAAGACATTCCCATGTTCCTTTTGGAAACCACCTTTTCCAATCATTTCTGGACTCATAAAATAATGAGTTGCTCCAGAATCAAACATAACATGGGTTCCCACACCATCCATGAAAATAGTCCCTATGCATTCATCTAAAATCGTAAAAACCTATTCCGAACATGCAACACTCAAATTTCACACAGAAATTTACTTAGGTAAGTGATAGGACTTACCAGTGATCGGACGAGAAGTGCTTGGCTTATCGGACTCCTCAGTCATCGCGTACATCCGCGGCATGATTGCTTGCCTCTTTGGCGGTGGTGGCAGCTCCTCATTTGCCCATTTCCCAGTTTGCTGCACCAAATTTGGACAATTCGACCTAAAATGTCCCTCTTTACCGCAGTTGAAACACGGTTTCCCATCAGCCTTCTTTGGGTAGAAATTTGCCTTGTGGTCTTTGCTACCACATTTGAAACATGTCCCAATCTTACACTCACCCACGTGCATCTTTCCACACTTCCCACAAGCTCGGCGCTCACCGGATAAATTGCCCGAGAAGGGTTTTTTCACCCAACCTTTCTTCTGTCCAGCACCACCTCTGGATTTCCCTTGTGGTATCACATGTGGAAACGATTGTTCACCCAACAACTTAGCTTCCTCTTCCATTACACTTTCTAGCATAGCTGCTTTCTCCACTAGTTCGACAACAGTTCAATAGTTGCGAACAAGGCAGCGGTTTCGGAGCTCAATCTGCAGCCCACGCATAAACCGTCGACTTTGGACACCTCGTACTCAAGTTCACGTCTAGCATACTTCTTAAGACTATTGAACTCAGCCTCATACTCCCTCACAGTTTTGGTACCTTGACGCAAATCCAAGAAAGTACCTTTAATGCTATCCAAAGCTTCAGGTGGAAAGTATTAAGTGCAAAATTCTTCACGAAACGTTTCCCACGAACAATCCGGATTCCTCAACCTTCCACACACTCCTTCCCACCAAGTATGAGTGTCACCTTCCAAGTAGTGGACAGTAATGTCCTTCTTGTACTTATTCGGATATTGAACAGAAGCAAAGTTCCTTTCCATCTGAGTTCTCCACTCATCCGCCTCAATAGGTTTTGCACCACTGGAGAAGTACTTAGTACCAAACTTCTGCATTTGATCCATCACCTTAAGGTAAGGTGGGATCCAGAAAGTACTTAGTGCGAAATTCTTCACGAAAAGTTTCGCACGAATAATCCGGATTCCTCAACCTTCCACACGCTCCTTCCCACAAAGTATGAGCGTCACCTTCCAAGTAGTGGACACCAATGTCCTTCTTGTACTCATTTTGACATTGAACATAAGCAAAGTTCCTTTCCATCCGACTTCTCCACTCATCTGCCTCAATAGGTTTTGCACCACCAGAGAAGTACTTAGTACCAAGTGTCTACATTTGATCCATCACCTTAAGGTAAGGTGGGATCCTCGACAACATCACTTCATCCTCCACATTTGCCACTGGTGGTCCATTCACCACTTATGAATTCACCACAGGAGGAACATTTGCCACTGGTGGTTTTATGGCTTGCGGTGGTACCATCGGAGCAGGCGCAACAGCTCCAAATCTTGCCAAAAATATGTGCCAGCATACCCATCACTTGCCCAAAATCCTCTGGAGCAGCAGCAACATAGGCATTACCAAAAGCAGCAGCACCACAACCAGGCGCAACACCAGCAGCAACTTCCACACCAGCTGCATTAGCCATATTCTAGAATGCACCAACGACCACATTCTCAACTCATTCAAGATTCGTGTTCCTTTCCAAACCTTGAACAGAGCTTTCATCCGTCACATTCCTCCTTACAACGATTCTTCTGTTACCTTTGGCCATCTGCATTTACCGAAACCATTACTAAGTTAGTTTTCCACACTAACTTAGTTTCATTAACTAGACTTACCGTGAGACCTTGACATTGGAATGATGAATTTAACCCAAATAACCCAGCTATGCTTAGACTGTCCTAGAACCGAACACGCTCTGATACAAAATTGAAACTCCCTAAGTCATTTTTCTCAAATTTACACTTAACATTCTCAGCGTTCGTTCCTTAAATTCGACAGAAGCATGCATAAACTGAATTATTAGGATTAAAATAAAGGTTCTAGTAAAACAACGTTTTGATTACTAGAACTTAACATAAATCTGAACATAAACTACCCAAAATCCATCATAAATCCACCATCTTTCCCTTCCTTGCCTTAGTCCTCACGAGCTGGTTCAACAACGAGTATCATTATCTTGACCTGCATCCAAAAGGAGGCGTAAGTAACGAATTGCTTAGTGGAGCGGTCGTCCCGTCTCACCAGGCCATAGTCATAGAATCGCATCAAACATTTTGATTCACATCATCAATACCTTGGCGATCATAAGACTCTTTATCACTTAGGGTTTCGTGATTGTTTACCCTAATAATCTCCCTAATCATCGAACCATGGCTGGGCCTAACCATTCGGCCCAGTCTTGACAATTGGTCCACGAGTCCACGACTTCGGTCCATCGATCCACGACGCTGGCCCGTGAATCCTCGATGTTGGCCCATGAGTCCACGACGCCGGCCCATGTTCATTCACGTTTTTTCCATGATTTTTTCAACCAATTGAAAATAAATTTCTAATAAGAATTAAAAGAATATGGGAATGCTATCTTAAAGTTACAGTAAATAAAAAAATATTTATACATAAAATAAATGTCAAAACAGAGCATACATAATATTGACAAAAAAAAACAAAAAGAGCACACATAAGAGAGAAACATAGCATAATCTTGAAGAAGGAGAAGCAGAATATGAGTAAGAATAGAGAAAAAGTCAGGATGTCAAGTTTTAATCTTGTTTCAAAGGATCGAACAAATTAATTAAAAGTAGTTTCAAATTAAAAATTTAGATTAAAAATACATAAAATATGCACACAAAAAAACAAACAGTAGTTTGTGCTAAATAACATTCACGTATTCTTTTAAGTGTTTTTATGGCATCAAAATTATTTACCTAATCAAAAGTAATTTGAAAATATAATAAACTCTTATCTAATTATAGTTAGAGATTAAATAATTAGAAAATAATTTAACTTTAAATTACTCTTTAGATTATAGGTTGAATAAAGATAAGTCAATTTATATTATATTGTTTGATTATAATGACATTGTCTAATTAAAACTTTGGCTAAACAAAACTTTATGGATTTTTAATATGTGTTTGATTAGTTGTGATTAACTAAAGTAAGAATCGGGAAATAATAGATGTAGAAACAAAGAGTTGCGATTTCATTCACTCTCTATCGTCATTTCTATCTGAAAAAAGAAAAACAAAAAGTCACACTCTCTCTCGCCTCTCAAACTCTACGATTGTGATTCATCTGTCACCACTCTTCGAAATCAAAATGTTTTTCACTGAAGATGACGGCGTAAGTATGTGATATTGCTCTAGACAGGCCGATTTCTAAGAAGCTGAGGTTTTGAGAGTCGTTGGTGAAGTGGATCTCATAAGATCCACCTATCCCTCTTCCGTGATATTACTCTGTAGATCGGTGTAAGGGGATTAAAAGTTCTACAGCTCGATTGGCTAATCCATATCTACTTCAATCAACATGTAATCGAAACCCTAATCCATATATTTCCCCCTTTTATCTAAATTGATTACGTCGATTAGTGTTAGGAAGACAATGATAATAGTATATATTCATTGGTTAAACGATTTGCTATTCTCAAATTCTCAACATGTTTGATTTCTTTTCTCTTTCTTTGTTTTCAATTGTTCTATTTCATAATTGAATTCTCCTTGATCGAAATTTTGATTTCATCTAATAGGTTTCTTCCAGACAAAACTGCCGATTAAGCTTCTAATGTTGTGTCTGAACGTTTCAAGGTAAAAAGGTTAAAACTTTTGATAGGTTTGGTTAATCTATTGAGCTAAAAAGCTTATTTAGTTGTGGTTTTGATGATGTTTTTAGGAGCTCAAAACAAACACAGTTCTTTATGGACCTTGCTTCTTTCCCAGGTGGTCATAAACTCGTAAGTTCTTCAAGTAAGTTTATTTCTTTTCTACCATTTTGTTCAATATTTGATGTCTTCCGAGAATGGAAATCGAGAACTGATATATCATGGTTTTTACCCGTTTTTAGCCATGATATAGGTCTTGTTTTCAGAGTCCTTCTAGTGTTTTTGTAGTCTTTTTGAGTCTTTTCAGGTTTTGGCACGTTTGGAGCATAATTGGAGATATTGGAGCATTCTAGAGTTTGTTTTTGGCATTCGTTGAATAACTTCCCACCGTTGAATTGAGCTCAAATTTGGATACAAGATAGATCAATGGATTAGCTTTCATTTGGAAGTGGTTTGAGGCCATTCTAACGGTGCGATCAAAAGGTATGCCAGTTTTCGTGAAGACAGTCCAGTCTGGCGAGCACTGAGTCCTGGTATCGACCGACACCCACCTGGTATCGATCGATACCGACTGCAGAAAAGGAAAACACGTGATTTTACAAGTCTGAAGAGTCTGCAACTTGGCCCAAAGGATCCTATTATTTACAATTAAGCCCAGAACGTGTTTTAGGATTATATTTAGGGTTTTCAGCCACTTTTAGAGGGGAGACTAGTTTTGGATCATTATTCTGAATACTTTGAGAGAGATTGGTTCCGGGTTTTGTGGGAGACAATTCTGAACCCTGTTCACTCTTGATTTATTTTATGCAATCTATTTTAATTATGATTTCTGTTTCATTGATCATTGTTGAGTAGATCTCTCTTAGGTTAGGGTTTTCTCATAAAGGATTTCATGGCTTGTTAGATAAGTTTATCTATTAGGATTCATAATCTGAATTAGTTCTTCACCATAGGTTGTTCTCAAAGCTAGTTCTAGGTTGACGAATCTGGAATTTAATCTTAGGGTTGATCAATTAGACACGAGAGTGTGATTGGAAACCCGAAAACCCTAGGGTGAGCAAAATAACTATCCGCAAAGAAATTTGGTTTAGTTGTTGTATTGTGGGAGGAACAT
>SMJT01000064.1:1033469-1064435 GCA_004349715.1 Crucihimalaya himalaica
CTTTTTTAGCCATGTTAGGTCTTGTTTTCAGAGTCCTTCTAGTGTTTTTGTAGTCTTTTTGAGTCTTTTCAGGTTTTGGGGCATTTGGAGCATAATTGGAGATATTGGAGCATTCTGGAGTTTGTTTTTGGCATTCGTTTAATAACTTCCCACGTTGAATTGAGCTCAAATTTGGATACAAGATAATCAATGGATTAGCTTTCATTTGGAAGTGGTTTGAGGCCATTCTAACGGTGACATGCGATCAAAAGTATGCCAGTTTTCGTGAAGACAGTCCAGTCTGCGAGCACTGAGTCCTGGTATCGACCGACACCCACCTGGTATCGATCAGATACCGACTGCAGAAAAGGAAAACACGTGATTTTACAAGTCTGAAGAGTCTGCAACTTGGCCCAAAGGATCCTATTATTTACAATTAAGCCCAGAACGTGTTTTAGGATTATATTTAGGGTTTTCAGCCACTTTTAGAGGGGAGACTAGTTTTGGATCATTATTCTGAATACTTTGAGAGAGATTGGTTCCGGGTTTTGTGGGAGACAATTCTGAACCCTGTTCACTCTTGATTTATTTTATGCAATCTATTTTAATTATGATTTCTGTTTCATTGATCATTGTTTGAGTAGATCTCTCTTAGGTTTAGGGTTTTCTCATAAAGGATTTATGGCTTGTTAGATAAGTTTATCTATTAGGATTCATAATCTGAATTAGTTCTTCACCATAGGTTGTTCTCAAAGCTAGTTCTAGGTTGACGAATCTGGAATTTAGATCTTAGGTTGATCAATTAGACACGAGAGTGTGATTGGAAACCCGAAAACCCTAGGGTGAGCAAAATAACTATCCGCAAAGAAATTTGGTTTAGTTTGTTTTGTGAACATATCAAACCTGAACTTTAAAGCTGGTTTAGGTCTTTAGAATTTGCAAAGAAATTTGGGATTCAAGGATTTAGATTTAGATAATTCTCGCAACGACAGTTGGTTAATTATAGCTTAGTGATTGAGTTCAAGAACCGTGCTAAATCTGAATCCTGATTGATCATTTGCCTGCATTCCTTGATTTCCTGAAGAAATACGCTGAGCCTATTTCCCCTCCATTTGATTTTACACAACTGCTTTTGATCGTTTGCGCTCTCAATTACATTGATTTTGCTTAGCTTAATTCATATTAATAATCTATTGAGTGATTTCTTGAGTCTTTGTGGTTCGACCCTAGAATACTACGCTACTGCTTAGATACTTTAGGGTATTAGATTTGAGCATATCAAATTTTGGCGCCGTTGCCGGGACTCTAATTTCACCATTAGATTACGGTTTAAGAATTACAACTAAGTGTTTGAGCATCGATCGATACCCCTTAGTATCGATCGATACTTGTTGTTATTTCTGTCACTTACGCGATTTGACTTCTGTCTTTCAGGTGTATGCCAGCATCGAGAGACCAGAGGAAGCAAGAACAAGCAGTTGATCAACTTGTCCAACGAAAAGCTTAGCTGACGACGGTAAGAAAAGAAACAAGCTGAGAGTATCATCCGATGTGCTCGGTCGTGATGAGGCTGGGGTTTTAAGAGATCAGGAAGGTCACCTGTGTGACGCGCAAGGGCAGAGACTTTGCAGCAAGGAAACATTATTGCCCCTGCACCGGTAGCTAATGAGGGATCCCACCGGCTGTGCGTGGGTTAATGCTTCATGGGGCAAATCGTGCCAGAACGCTTGGAGAGTACAACAGACCAGATCAATTCTATGCAAACCGATCTTCGATTCCTATTCCAACCTTCCAGAGAAATGACTTTGAGTTGAAGCCTGTATACTACACTCTTGTAGGTCAGCACCCTTTCCATGGTCTTTCTCATGAGCATCCCATGGATCATATCGAGAGGTTCGAGGACTTTGTAACCAGTATCAAATACAATGGAGTGTCCAATGATTTCCTCTTCTGTAAGCTCTTCCCCTACTCTCTTAGTGAGATGAGCCTTACTGGCTGAAGCAGTTCCTCCAGGTTCTTTGGCCACCTTGGAGGAGACCAAGACTCTTTTCTGAACAATTTTATGATGATGCGAGATCAGAGGAACTCAGGAACAAGATCTCCCTGTTTTCTCAGGGAGCGACTGAGGCATTTAAGGCCCCACGGGTTCGATTTCGTCTTATCAGAGGGACTGCCCTCACCACGGTTTCTCGCAGGTTCAGTTGCTGGGTATCTTCTTCAGAGGGATTGATTGGAGGTATCAGATGGCTTTGGACGCTGCAAGCAACGGTAACTTCAACACAAGGTATCCCGAGGATGCTTATGTGTTGATTGAGAATCTGGCTTCTTAGCAACAGCACTAAGAATGCTGATTTTGAGAGGAAGAAGCAGAATGGTAGTGCTGATGGTTTACAGATAGCTGAATACATGCGAAGCTGGATTCAGTTCATAGTCTGTTATTGGGTAAGAGCAGCAGAAGGCAGTGCACTTTGCTGAGGAAGTCGACGAAGAACATCAAAGGGGTGAAGCAAGAGATGTCAACTACATAGGTGGTAATGGATTCTAGAATTCGTACAACCGCGGCTTCAATAACAACCCTCAGAGAGAAGGATTTCAATTTGACTTCAAGTCTGCGAACTTCGGAGCAAACCTATGCTCAGAAGCCATTTCAGAACAGGGTACACTCGCACCTATGGGAATTCGTCCTACCAGACACCACCTCCAAGACTCAGGAAAGCAAAGTTGAGACTATGCTTGAACAGATTCTTGAGGGGCAGCAGAAGATGACTGTCGACTTTAACCGGGAAGATGGACGCCCTTATACACTAATCTGAACGGGAAAAATTGAGGCCTTGAACATCATCATAAAAAGTTGGAAACCCAGATTGCTTAGACGGCATAAACTGTTAAGAGACAGAATGGTTTCCTACGCGAAAGACGGTGAATCCGAGAGAGCACATCAATGCCATTACTGTGAGAAGTGAAAGAGAGGTCACTCCAAGCTTGAAGAACACCTACTCTCCCGAGTACCTCATTGATCTTGCTGCAGATGACGACGATGAGATTCCTGGAATTGCCCCATAGATCGATACTCCTCCAGTATCGATCGATACTCCTCTAGTATCGATCGATACCCCTCAACATCGATCGTTGCCTATTCAAAGTTCTACAGGATCGGTTGCTAAACCACAAGCATCGATCAATACCCCCTCGGTATCGATCGATACCAGTCCAGAAGTCGTTCAGAAGCAGACTACAGGACGTGCTGAGAGAGTCTATGTACCAAAGATTCATTTCCCCGACCCCGTGCCAGTCCAAGAAGGAAATAGAAGAGGCTATGGTGGCAGAACAATGCTAGAAAAGTTGGTTGTTGAACTCCCGTTCGTAGATGCTATCATGACTGCACCAACTTTCAGGAGGTAGCTAAGAGGATGGTTACCAATGGTGTAAGTCCTGAGGAAGCAGCACTGCTCACAAAGGACATCAGTGAAATTCTCCTGAAAAAGACAGTCTCAAGGAAAGAGAGGAAGGTGAAAATCTCTGAACATGTCAGTGCTATGATTCAGAGTAGAATTCCATAGAAACTACCTGATCTAGGAAGCTTTGTACTAGACTGTTCCATCTCAACCAAAAGGTTCCCTCATTCTCTCTGTGATCTGGCTCTAGCAAACCTGATGCCTCTCTCTGTAGCTGAAAGCCTTGGGATGACCGATTTCGTTCCAACAAAAATCTCTCTCATCTTAGCTGATAGATCCAAAAGGTTTCCACAAGGTGTCTTAGAAAGATGTTCCACTAATGATCGAAGGCTGTATGATTCCCTCAGACTTTTGTGTTTTGGAATATGTTGAAGAACCTCAGGATCCTCTTATTTTGGGAAGACCATTTTTGGCAACAGCTGGTCATCATTGATGTGAGAAAGGGACAGTAGAGCTTGATTTGGGTGATAAAGTCATGAGCTTTAACATAGACAAGCTGAGGAGGAGATCTACCATTGATGGACAGACGTTTTCTGTAGAATTTCCATTGATGAGGGACCCAAACACAAGCTTTCAGAAGACATTACTGCTGGGTATGTCAAGGTGTTGGATGCTACTGATGAGCTTAAGGATTGGAGTGAGGACTGTCTATTCAGTACTAGGCTCGAGGAAGAGGCTCCAATTAATGTCAGACTGCTGGAAAAGATGTTCTTTACAATGGAGGCAAGGATTGCAGAGCTAAACTACAGACATAGTGGTGAAATTCAAGTTTCAGACATTGCGTCGGTCGACGCAGCATTATGCCCACCATCTGATTCCAAGCAAAAACTCCCACCTCTCACACGCCAGACACCTCGGCGAAAGCAAAGGTACGCACCTTCTTTTTCCAATTCCAAACCACCTAATATCATCAATCATATGTTTCCATCTACTTCACACTTAAGCAAGCCGCGAGATTCTCGTTCGAGCGCTTGTTGTTTCTTTTTGATGACTGTGCAGGAAAACGAAGTCTCCCACCCAATTTTCCATCCCCCTGATGTTGTTCCTCATTTCCTTGGAGACCACATGTAGTTAATGCTTACACACCACCTTGGATGAGACGTTTGTCACAGATGCATTCACTGTCTCTCTGCGAACCACCCGACGCTTGAGCCCCGACACTGTCAAGCTAATGACATTAAACAAGCGCTTAGTGGGAGGCAACCACTGGTGAGTCTGTATATATAAGTTTTAATTCAATTTTATTTCTGATTTTTGTTGTCTTGAGTCTGCACGAGAAATAGGTCCAACGACAGCAGGCATCGATCGACAACAGTCAGTGTCGATCGATACCACATCCATGGAAAAGGAGCCTTTGCGACAACACCTGGTATCGATCGATACCAGGCTGTATCGATCGATATTGACCCTCACATGAACGTTAACTTCTTTGCATTTCATTCGCAGACTGTTCTTTTGATTTCTTTTGCCAACTCTTGACTAGATAACACTGGGGACAGTGTTGTTTAAGTCTGGGGGAGGCAGTCGCTGACATTGTGTTTGTTTTTCTTAGAGTTAGTCGTTTTTGAGTCAAATTTGTTTTATTGAGTCAAAACCTGTTGGAGATTATGATTCTTTTCATGATCTATTGTTCTGACCTTGCTTTTGGGTGACCAGTGTTACAGAATCAGTTCTAGATCGACTAATGAAAAATCAAAGACTGACCAGTTGACTAGAAGACACCCATGTCTCCAGCAGATCCTTCCAAAGCCTGAGCCAAATTATTGCACTTCATAGTTTGGTTAGTGTTTATAGAGCTTGATTCATCATTCATATCTGACAAAGGAACCCATGTGTTTGAAAATTATGGTATACCTCTCCCTTGACACACTTGATACAGAAGATGCATGAAAGATGAGATGATTTCCGCCGAGTAGAGGGCTAGGAACATTTCCAGTGATCCCACTTCTACTTGGATAAGGAATGATCACACAAAAGCGTTGAAGCGAGGGATAAGAACATTTCTCGAGACCCCGTTATTCGCCTAAGACCTTTGATACTTTGAGAGGGAGAACCGGGGATTCGGTGGCAAACACCATCAATACTCGCGTCTCAAACCTTGATTTGTATATGCAAAGCTAAATAAATAAAGAGAACAAAAAAAAGAGATAAGTCTGGGGGAGAGGAAAACAATACCAAAAGTGTATAATCTGGGTGGTTCTTTTGTCAAGATATTGTATGGGAAAGAATCTATAAGGTTCTTGAACATTGATTACAGCGATGAAACTGGCGATGAAGGTTTGGTTGGATGATGTTGTGAAATAATGTGTGTAGTCTGGGAAGCTGCGATTGTTTACGAGAGAGTACATGGTGGCTAGATCTGAAACTGATTAGGTGATATCTGGAAAGCTTGGGAAAAGGGTCATTGTGATGTTTCAAAACAGGTGAGTCTCCGTGTTTTCAAACCTCTTTTCTAGTTTAGCTTTCTGTTTGCGTGAGGCAAGAGAAATGCTAAGTCTGTGGGAGTTGATATATCATAGTTTTTACCCGTTTTTAGCCATGATATAGGTCTTGTTTTCAGAGTCCTTCTAGTGTTTTGTGAGTCTTTTGAGTCTTTTCAAGTTTGGCACGTTTGGAGCATAATTAGAGGTATTGGAGCATTCTGGAGTTTGTTTTTGGCATTCGTTGAATAACTTCCACCGTTGAATTGAGCTCAAATTTGGATACAAGATAGATCAATGGATTAGCTTTCATTTGGAAGTGGTTTGAGGCCATTCTAACGTGCGATCAAAAGGTATGCCAGTTTTCGTGAAGACAGTCCAGTCTGGCGAGCACTGAGTCCTGGTATCGACCGACACCCACCTGGTATCGATCGATACCGACTGCAGAAAAGAAAAACACGTGATTTTACAAGTCTGAAGAGTCTGCAACTTGGCGCCAAAAGATCCTATTATTTACAATTAAGCCCAGAACGTGTTTTAGGATTATATTTAGGGTTTTCAGCCACTTTTAGAGGGGAGACTAGTTTTGGATCATTATTCTGAATACTTTGAGAGAGAGATTGGTTCCGGTTTTGTGGGAGACAATTCTGAACCCTGTTCACTCTTGATTTATTTTATGCAATCTATTTTAATTATGATTTCTGTTTCATTTTATCATGTTTGAGTAGATCTCTCTTAGGTTTAGGGTTTTTCTCATAAAGGATTTCATGCTTGTTAGATAAGTTTATCTATTAGGATTCATAATCTGAATTAGTTCTTCACCATAGGTTGTTCTCAAAGCTAGTTCTAGGTTGACGAATCTGGAATTTAGATCTTAGGTTGATCATTTAGACACGAGAGTGTGATTGGAAACCCGAAAACCCTAGGGTGAGCAAAATAACTATCCGCAAAGAAATTTGGTTTAGTTGTTTTGTGAACATATCAAACCTGAACTTTAAAGCTGGTTTAGGTCTTTAGAATTTGCAAAGAAATTTGGGATTCAAGGATTTAGATTTAGATAATTCTCGCAACGACAGTTGGTTAATTATAGCTTAGTGTTTTGAGTTCAAGAACCGTGCTAAATCTGAATCCTGATTGATTCATTTGCCTGCATTCCTTGATTTCCTGAGAAATACCCTGAGCCTATTTCCCCTCCATTGATTTTACAACTGCTTTTGATCGTTTGCTACTTTCAATTACATTGATTTTGCTTAGGTTAATTCATATTCTATAATCTATTGAGTGATTTCTTGAGTCTTTGTGGTTCGACCCCTAGAATACTACATCTACTGCTTAGATACTTTAGGGTATTAGATTTGAGCATATCAAGAACATAACCAAAATCCTTTCTTATTGCAGATACTTGAAGGAATATATGAAGCTGGACTAAATCAGGTAAGTCAACTAACATCTTCATCTTCTTAGTTGGCTTGTTGTTAACCTCCAAACTCTCCATTTCTCCAACGTTAACAATTTGACCAAGCACATCTAAAATATTATAATCAAAATATCATATAACACTAACTACATATCAAAAGTACAAACAATAAAAAATGTTTTGAAATAAAAATGTATATTGACTTACCAATCAACATAGCCGGATTAAGGGCACCCATCAAAATTTGATTAAACTTAGCTAAAGTAAAAAAGTTTGAATCTGATTTATGATCACTTTTGGTTACAGATGTGCCATTGAGAAAAGCCATTTTGTATAGATGGCTTGTTGGTCGGAATTGGTCGGTTTCATAAGTGAGAGCAAAGGTTTCAATGAATCTCCACTGACCAAGAGGAAGCTGATTTGAGAATTTGTGAACTAAATCTTTTTTTACAGATGCGTGGATCTTAAAACCCTGAAACAATATAAGGTAATGAATTGTTAGATTTAACTTAATATTTTAGTAAAAGGTTAAAGAACTTGACTTACGTGTTCATCTGCAAAAACCAATTCTAGAGTTTCCCCGGTGTTGATGGTGTATTGACGCCATGAGTGAAGGACTTTGACATGGACACGCCAAGTTGTCTTATACGGTCGTAAATCTCTTAGGTAAGCAAACGAAGAAGCCATTGGTATTTGTTTTGAAAGATTGTGGTTATGAGATTATTCTTGATAAAAGATTTTTTGGATTTGATGGTAGCCTAATGAAGGTATATATAGGTTAATGCAAGAATGCAAGGATTGAAGTAGGTTAAATCTCGGAAAATCTTAGTGAGTATATTACGGGTTTGTTATAAATATTCATTAGATGAATTTGTGGAATATTCTTTATGGTTGGTATAAATGTGTTTGTAGGATATGCTAATGATTGATATAAATCGGTTCCATGATATGCATAGATATTGCTACGGATTACGAAAGAAGATCTATAGAGGTGAATTTGGTAAGATCTTTAATTTTCAATAGTTTGTTTACGAATATTAAAATGGAATATGCTTAGAATTAGGGAATTTAATTATGTTAGTTTAGTAAGTTAGGATTAAGATAATGTGTTTAGTAAGATATTCCGAATATTATGATAACTAAAGAGGGTATGTATTTGTTTGTTCGGCCAAGATTGCAGGAGAGATTGTTAAAAGTAATGGACGATTCGGATCAACGGCATACAAACCTGGATCAACGACTACAATTAAAAGAGATTGATCCGCAACGAACGGCTAAGATTTAAAACGTAAGATCCGCGTTTTTATCCGGATCCGAACTGGGTAACCCGATTTCTTAAGATTTTTAAAAACCATTTGTACCTTTAATGAGTTCTTTCCAAATGTTCTAAACTCCAATGGCATTACATTGTAAATTTTTACAAAACAAAGGTTACTCTGAAAAAGTTGCTGCAAAAATAATAAGTAGATTCAAGAAGCTATCTTGTGAATTTGTCATATAAAATTTACTCGTTATATCGTTTGGGCTTAAGACACTTTTTCAAAAGTCAAAAACCAAAAGCGATCGAATTCAGTTCAGGTTATAAAACCAAACACAAACCAGATCGATCTAACTAAAATCTCTAATTTCCGTAGAAATCTTATGTGATATTTAGAAGTGCTAATTTTGAATCAACACCTCTGGTTGGCGGAATGTGTTGGGCCCGACCCACAAAGAGAGAGAGTAAACAAGTTTTCGTCTCGTTTGCTTCCTCAGTCTCCAAGAAAAAACTAAAAAATCCATTGAACTAGAAATCGACGCGCACGGTTATTACTATTACTATGTAACGATTTAGTTATTTGTTAAGTTTTCAGTTGTGAAATGTTTGGTTTATTGGAAATTTTAAAGATTAAATAAATTGAATCCTTCATTTTTGTACAATATAATAGAAAAAAAAAAGATAAATGAGTCTTCATGTTGGCATTTGTTTATCAAATTATATCAGTACCCCCAATAATATCTAAGAGCTTCACTTATTTTAAATATATTATGTTTCTCTGAATCTTTCAATTTAAAAGCATTTGGGTAAATGCTCAAACATATCAATCTTTATATTGAGTCATAGTACAATGTTTCACTTTGATTTAAGATACATTATAAATATAACATATAACTTTTTATGTGTTTTATCATATATCCCATAAATCAAATGACCATAAATTATATGTTTCTTATTTACTGCAAAATTTTGTATTTCTCATTAACAACTATTTAAATTCTTAGGAAAATTCAAGCACAATATTTTGAATGTCATTGTCTTTTTAATACTTTTTTCTTATTTTTTGTTAGATTACTTATATTCTGTGTTTCATTTTATTTGTAGTTTTAGGTTTTAAAAATTATCGAACTTTAGTTGAGTGAAGTAGGATCGTAGATAGCTAATTTTATAAATGAGCCAACAACAACAAAATCATATACAACCATAACATCAATCCAACGCAACATTGGAAATACAGTTAATTTGAGGATTTGGCTGTTGTTGAAGAACTCTAGTGGAATTATGGATGGACAATACTTATTTGCCACAAACTTATACTACAAAAAACAAAATACAAACCCAATCGTTATTAGACATAAAAAAAACTTAATCATCATTCTTAATTCTTCTTACAAACAATAAAAACAACTTACTTTGTGTTGACCGTACTTCTCTCTCACAGCAGGTAGAGAAGAGCCGTGAGCAGTCTTGACCGTAATTCTTCTACAAGGTATTCTCAGGGTCCAAAACCACAATCACAAGGTTTCTCTAAAGGGGGATATTACAGGAAACCTTCAGGAGGAATTGAGAGCCGCAATCTGAATCCTTGCCGGCATTGTGGTGAGAAATGGTTTCCGGGACACTGCTGTAAACAGAGGCTAAAGAACCTAGAGGTTGAAGAAGATGAACTACAAAATGGTACTGAGGAAGATGAACCAGGGGACAATGCAGTGACAGCTAGTGGTTCATCAGAACAAGAAATCGTCACCTTACATTCCATGGGAGGACTCACTGCCGAGAGGTCTATGATGATGAAAGGTAAGATTGGCAGTAAAGAGGTGGTGGTGTTGATTGATTCAGGGGCCACCACCAATTTCATATCAGAGAAGTTAGCCCCGGAGTTGGGACTGAACTCGACAGAAACAAAAAGTTTTGGGGTTCATGTTGGGAATGGACGGGGGTTTAATGGCAGGGGACAATGTTCTGGGGTTCTGCTAGAGATACAAGGTGTGGAGATAATGGAGGAGTTCATATTGTTCGAACTGGGAGAAATAGATGTGGTATTAGGCTATACGTGGTTGGCTACTCTGGGAGACACCATGATTAATTGGGGCCTGCTTACTCTAAGCTGGAAAATTAACAGTTCGTGGGTGACCATACGCGGAGATCCCAGTTTATGTAGAGGGCAAGTCTCTCTTAACGCCATGAAAAAGATGATAAGGAGAAAAGGAAAGGTATATTTACTTGAACTCAATACTCTATTCGAGAACAAGCTAATGGATAGTAAGAAGAGTGGATCCAGAGAATTGCAGAGGGTAATCTCCCAGTACCAAGAAGTTTTTGAAGCACCAACAGGGCTGCCTCCAGTGAGGAACAGGGAGCACACCATTACTTTGGTTGAGGGAACTTCACCAATCAACATTAGACCCTACATGTATTCCTTTGCCCAGAAAAACGAAATTGAGAAACTAGTGCAGGAGATGATAGAAGCACAAGTGATTAGGCCTAGTATTAGCCTCTATTCCAGCCTAGTCCTCTTAGTCAAGAAAAAAGATGGTGGTTGGAGGTTCTGTGTAGACTATAGGGCATTGAATAAAGCAACAATCCCTGATAGGTACCCAATTCCCATAATAGAGGAGCTGTTGGATGAGCTGAAAGGAGCTACTGTTTTCTCTAAATTGGACTTGAAATCAGGGTATCACCAGATCCGAGTCAAAAGTAGTGATGTAGAGAAGACTGCTTTCAAGACCCACCAAGGGCACTATGAGTTTTTGGTGATGTTGTTTGGGCTGACAAATGCACCCTCCACCTTCCAATCAGTGATGAACGACCTGTTTAGACCCCATTTAAGGAGATTTGTATTGGTATTCTTTGATGACATACTCATCTACAACCCTAATATAGAGGATCACCTGACTCATTTGCAAGTGGTGTTAAGGGTCATGAAACAAAATCAGTTTTATGCCAATGCAAAGAAGTGCTCTTTTGGTAACACATAGATTTCCTATTTAGGGCACATCATCTCAGGGAAATGAGTGGAAGCTGACCCTGAAAAGATTGAGGTAATGGTGCAATGGCCTATGCCGAGGAATGTGACTGAGCTGAGAGGGTTTTTAGGCTTGACAGGGTATTATAGAAAGTTTGTGAGGAACTATGGCCATATCGCCAGGCCGCTCACAGAACTTCTGTAGAAGAATGGATTCATGTGGTCAGAATCAGCCGCGGAAGCATTCCAAACTTTGAAGAAGGCAATGACTAGTCTTCCAGTGCTGGTGCTGCCAGATTTTGATCAAGAGTTTACCATTGAGACTGATGCCTCAGGAGTGGGAATAGGAGCAGTGTTGTCTCAAGGCAAGCGTCCCATCGCATTCCTTAGTCAGGCTTTCTCGTCTAAAGGTCAAACCAAATCAGTGTATGAAAGAGAGTTCCTTGCAATTGTGAAGGCTGTGACTAAGTGGAAACACTATCTCACGGGAAGGGAGTTTATCATCAAGACAGACCAAAGTAGCTTGAAACACATACTAGATCAAAAGGCAATCACCTCAGTACAACAAAGGTGGGCTTCGAAACTGATTGGATTGAACTACCGGATCGAATACAAGCCAGGGATAGAAAACAGAGTGGTAGATGCATTGTCAAGAAGGCCACTAGATGAAGATTTGATTCAGTTAGCCTTAGAGGCACCACTCACTATAGACAAGGTTGAACTGGTAGAGCAACTAAAGGCTGATTCAGAACTCGTGGGAATGATGGATGCTATTGAGAAGGGTGAAAAGAAAGACAGTGGGTATCATATGGAAAAGGGGTTACTCTACAAGGCAGGCTGCTTAGTGATTCCTAAGGGATCCCCTTTCATTCTAAAATTACTAAAGCAGTTCCACTCTAGTGCAATTGGAGGTCATGAAGGAGCTCTAAAGACATACGAAAGATTAGCTCAGGAGGTTACTTGGAGGGGAATGAGAAAAGATGTTGTTAAATTCATCACACACTGGCAGGTTTGTCAAGAGAACAAGTACTCTACGTTAACTCCCGCTGGATTGTTGTCTCCTCTTCCCATTCCTCCTCAGATTTGGTCCCATGTGAGTATGGATTTTATAGAAGGACTGCCACCTTCTAAGGGTTTTACTGCTATCTTAGTAGTAGTGGACAGGTTAATCAAGTATAGACACTTCATACCCCTGAAACATCCTTTCACTTCAAGAAGTATAGCTGACATTTACATCAAAGAAGTGGTGAGGCTGCATGGATTTCCAGAGAATATTGTATCTGACATAGACAAGGTGTTCCTCAGTCACTTCTGGTCTGAGCTGTTTAAAACTCAAGGAACTACCCTCCATAAGAGCTTTGCCTACCACCCTCAGACTGATGGGCAAACCGAAGTCGTCAATCGTTGTCTAGAGACCTACTTGAGATGTTTTGCTAGCAGGAAACCAACTACATGGGTACAGTGGTTGCCTTGGGCTGAATTCTGGTACAATTCTTTTTATCATTCATCTATCAAAACAACTCCATTCTTTGCTGTTTATGGTAGAGAACCCCCAAGGCTGGTGCGTTATGGAGATGTGCCAACCGCAAATGCTGAAGTAGATGAGTTATTAAAAGATAGAGATGTCCTGCTAGAGGAGTTGAGGGAAAACATGGAACTAGCACAGTCAAAAATGCAAAATTCAGCTAACAAGCACCGCAGAGAAGTTGAGTATGATGTCGGAGATTGGGTATACCTTAAGCTGAGGCCATATAGACAGTCCACAGTAGCGGGTAGAAGGAATGAGAAGCTAGCACAACGTTACTTTGGACCGTATGAGATCACAAAATGCAAGGGAAATGTAGCTTATAAGTTATAGCTTCCTACACAGAGCAGAATCCACCCTGTTTTCCATGTATCCCAGTTGAAGTTTGATGTGCCATCTCACAAGCAACCTCAGGAGATCCCAGCTTGTTTTGACACCATCCTTGGAATGGATTCCTGAACCTGAAGAGCTGAAGGACGTGAGAAGGCCATTACACGGGAATGAAATTGAGGTATTAGTCAAATGTAAAGGATTGTCTGATTTTGAATCCACCTGGGAACCAGTTACAATATTGCTGGAGCAGTTTCCAGAATTCAACCTTGAGGACAAGGTTGCTTCACTTCCGGAGGGTATTGATAGGTTAAAGATCCCAATTGCCTTCATGAGGAAGAAGGAAAGGTCAAAAAGAAGAAAGGCTAGAGAGTGGGTGAAGAAGAGTACTGCTACTAGTGGCCAAGAGCATCTTCGTTGAGGAGTTCTTAAGGAATTTCTTAAATATAAAAATAAAAAAAAATTACAAAAGTAAGAAAGACAGTGAAGAAGAGTTCTTATTTAAGAACTCATAGTTTCTTAGTAAGAAACCCATATGCCACTTGTCATCTTTCTATTGATTCAATTATTTTCAAACACTAGATTTTAATTATAAAATAAAAATGTGTTATAAATATTATTTTTATATTGGTTAAGAACTCCTATGGGTATTTAAACCAATGCAAGGAGACAAAGAGTGAGAAAGATTTTTTTGATAAGAGAGGGTCCAAAACCTTATGTTATGTCGTTTTAATTAAGTTGCCCTATGCTAAGGTTGTATTTAAACTTGATTCCCATTTGAGGATTTCTTTATCAAAGAATCAGATTAATTAATCTCTTAACTCTCCTTATTTCTCTCTCTTCTCTTCCATCTTCTTCTCATCTTCTTTGTTAACTAGTTGTTAACACACCACTCCGAGAAATCACCGTCGCATCGTCGGCAGCTAAAGGACTCCTCTACGATGACTCACCGCCGGGTAAACGCACCAAATCGGAGCGATTTCCTCTCTCACGGTGGGAATTCACCGTGTTTTTCATCGTTAATACCAACACCACTCCGAGAAATCTCCTGATAAACACCCCATGCCAACTCTACCCACCCAATAATCACCAAGCTCCCGATAAGAGCATTACAGGCATCGATAGAAACCGTATAACCTTTGCTTCTCAGCAATGTTAAAGCCTCATGTGCTTCTCTAAGTTTTCTAGCCTGCACACAAGTCCTAATCAACAAATCGAAAACCGCAGTTCCTATACGTTGAAACCATGGAATTCACAATCTCTGCTCTAGAGACACCACTCCTCCTAATCATCCTAAGAACACAACTCTAGCCAGACTCCACCACAACAGTAATCTACTAGAGTAAGTTTTAGCAGTTGTAAAGCTAAATTGATACTCAATTTGGTAATTGAAGTTGTCATATACATAAAACACAGTGTTAATTCTAACTCAGAATCTAATTAAACAAAAACATTTAAAATTTCAACTCGGCTATTTTTTAAACGGCGTAATGACCTTCTTTTCCCCAACACAAAGCTCCGTGGATGAGCTGTGTAAGCAAGAGTACTGTCGCAGCAACAATTTCATTCTGAAACAACTACAAAGTTTCGATTTTTTTTTGTTACCACGTTTGTCTAATCAAAGATTTGACTGCGCGATTTTGCAAAATTTGAAAGTGGTTTCTGTTTCAGCTTTGAAATTGGGGTTATCGGAAGAGCAAAGCGAGAAGTCAAACTGTCAAAAAGGCACCTTCACAAAGCCTTGATCTTGGTCCCAAAAATTGATTTATTTGATCTGCTGCTTTGGCTGCAGTCTCCTTGGAATGTCGACGCTTGATAATGCAAGATCTCTTCTTCTTAAGCTAGAGGCTCTGATTCGTTGTCTGCATTCTTCTTTAGGATATCTTTTTACAGGATAGCTTGAAGACACTCAGGTTTAGGTTTCATGTAATAAGCAATCAGTTTAATTATGCATTTTAATGTCGATCAATGAGATTGGTGTGGGTTCCGCAAAAAGGCAAAGAATTGTTGAGTTGGATAGTTGGATAGTTGGATAGCTTAACACGAGAGAAAAGAAATTTATTATATATATATTTTTTTTTGAATTATTTTTAATTTCAAAGATAAGTATACTACTTAGTTATACTATACAATTTAGAAAAATTATATTATATATCTAGATTTTATCCAACCACTTATTTATTCTTTTCCTCTATATTGGATCTAAATTAAATAAATTCTTAACTAAAATCAATAATTCTTTTATTTTTTAGAATTTCGAGAGAGAGAGAGAGTTGCTAGCTCGGGAATCTGATTCCGACAACCTGTAATTCACTTTCCAACGAGCTTCTCCTCTTTCTTCTCTTTCTCCGTTACCAATGTCAACCCTTCTTCATCGGTGGTGGTCTCACTTTGTCATTTTCCCTGACAAAAACACAATTGGCTTCGCCGAAGACTCGCTTGGTATTACCGGTCCTAACGGTTCCCGTTTAAATTTTTCGTCGTCGAGTTTGATATTCTAATAGACAAAGATTTCAAAAAAATTAACAGTAACCATGTTGGATTCGACGTAAGGCGTCGTTTCCTCTGTTTTCGAAAATCCTGGCACCGTAAACATTGTTCTCAAGAGCGGAAACACCATCAATTACGACAAAGTAACTCGGGTCTTCAACATATTAATCTCTTGCTCAAATTTGAACCCAAAGTTCCAATTTTGTCTTTCCTCTCAATTTAGATCGATACGTGAACGATTTCTAAAGAGTGCTTAACTTGCTGAAGAATGAAACCTTCTTGGTTGAGAGAGGAGATAGAGGGAAAAAGTAAAAAGAGAAAGAGAAGATACATGTTTCTTCTTCTTCTCCAGTGGCTATGGCGGTGAAGTAACGGTGGTTGTGTTTCGTGAGAGAGAGAGTGAGATGAGAGAGTTTGAAAGACGAGTAAGTTGTGAGTTGCTTTGACTGAGTTGACTCGTCTTGATCTCGCTTACGTCAGTTTTGAGCCTAGTCCAGTTCCATCCATCTTTGTTAACTTGAGGAAGCTAGTGATCTTCGGATAACTCAATCGAACCTCGTTAGTGAAGCTAAGCCGATGTTGGAGAATGGTGCGACAGAGATGGAGAAAGACATGGATGCGGATAACGATTGGCTAACCGAGTTCGAACATAACTATTGGAGTGATGTTCTGAAAGAGAAAGAGAAGCAAAAGGAGCAAGAGGTTGTAGAAACTTGTAAGCAACAGCCGGATTTGCTCATATTGTGGGGACGACACATATCAAGATTACTCACATGTGCGCCGCCAAGCTTATAAATAGTTATACAACAATTAGTAGTTTTACGAATGTTCCACATAGTTCTACTTTGAGTGTTTTCATGTTTAGTTAGTATTACCTACCCTTAAAATTTGTTTTTTTAGTTTTACAGTTGAATTAAATTGATTAACATATAATTCTGAGTGTTTTATGCACTAATATGTTTTAAACATACATTTCTGTAACTTTTTCATCCTAAGTTGGTCATTATTTACAAAGTGACTTTAAAAGTATAAGGAGTATATTGTATAGATTCTTTCATAACAACCCAATATGATATAATTTCGTAATTTCCTACTTAAGACACGTTATAACATTTATTTGTGATGTAAGTCTGTTGAATAATTTTAGTTTAGGTTTTGTAAAAAAAAATTCAAAATTTTTCTTTTTCTATTATCAACTTTAATCAGTATTACCAATTTTACTAGTTATACGTTTTTTGCTTAATATTATTAGTTTTTGTTTTTCCGTTTATACCAATATTACTAATTTTATTTTTCTATTTTTCTTTTTAATTAATATTAAATTTGAAAGAAGGACTAAAACTCACTCATTTAGTCTTGTGCCACACGCACAGTTTGACCATATAACTTGTATTTCTGAAATATTGTAGGGACCACACATATGAAAATTAATCACATGTGCGCCGCCAAGTTTACACATAGTTATACAGCAGTTAGTAGTTTTATGAACGTTTCACATAGTTTTACTTTGAATGTTTTCGAGTTTATTTAGTATTACATATCCTTAAAATTTGTTTTTTTAGTTTTACAGTTGAATTAAGTTGATTAACATACAATTCTGAGTGTTTTATACACTAATATGTTTTAAACATACATTTCTGTAATTTTTTCATCCTAAGTTGGTTATTATTTACAAAGTAACCTTCAAAGTATTAGGAGTATATTGTGTAGATTCTTTCGTAACAACCCAATATGATATAATTTTGTAATTTTCTACTTAATACACGTTATAACATTTATTTTTGACGTTCATAACGCCAATAAGTATGTTGAGTAATTTTGGTTTAGGTTTTGTAAAAAAAAATTAAATCTTTTCATGGAGAGCTCGACGCTGGAGAAACGACGGCGGTGGAGAGCTCGACGCTGGAGAAACGACGGCGGTGGAGAGCTCGACGACAAAGATACGACGGCGATGGAGAGCTCAAGGGCGGAGAAACAACGGCTAAGGAAACAAGCTCGAGCTCGTCGGTTTTTTTTGTTTCTTTTCCATTTTTTATATATTTTTTTTTATTTTTTATTTTTGATTAATATTAAATTTGAATCATTTTATTAAATGAGAAAGGGATCCAGATGAGGAAGACCCATATGAGAGAGACATTAAAACAATAATGAAATTTGAGTGTAATTCTATGGGTATTTTTGTTTTCGTATATTTCATTAAAAAAGTGGGGGATATGGAAACTAACAAGGGGGATCAGAGATTTATTTTCCTCTTGGAGGGAGAAATGAGATGATGCCTTAGAGTACACTGTTCAAAAACAAAAGTAAAGTAACATAATTAAAAAAAATGACAAGTTACAAAAATGTTTTTGGGAAAATGGTCATAAAAACATGGGCGAATTGCTAAAAATAGACCCAAAATTGAGTTTGAATGTAAAACTAGACCCCAAATTGAAACAAATGCAAAACTAGACCTTTGGGGTATGGAAATTACATTAACCCCCTTATTTGCAAACAAAAAAATAGAAACTGCAATTACAGTTTCTAACCTCCGCGCGATGTAGACTTTTGAACGAAAGTCTCATAGTAGACTTCTTGAACGAAGTCTCATAGTAGACTGTTGTAGACTTCTTGAACGAAGTCTCACAGTAGACTTCGTTCATGACATCCATGAAGTCTGAACCGTAATTAAACCTTAGATTTGATTAGGAAAATAATAAAAAATATTTTCAATGCAATTTCTTCTAAAGAAAATAAGATTATCTAAAATATGAACTTTATAAATTAAAATTTTCGAAACTTTCATAAATTAAGCATGTAGGTTGATTATGTTCTTAAAATACCATAAACAGTTGCAGACTTCGACCATGAAGTCTGAACCGTAATTAAATGTGAAATTTTAATTAAAAAATGAAAAAAAATGTTTCGATCAAAATTTTTGAAAGATAAATTATTTAAATCAAATCGAATAGGTTTTAAAAAAAATTCATAAAACTAAGCCATTTGATGTAAACCATGTGAGGCATATAGGTTAGAGATTACCAATGGGTAAGAATCCATGCATATATCTTTAGGGTTAGACTTAGATTGATATGTTTTAGATATAAAATGACGATCCTTCGTATAGTTGTTAGATTTAAACATATTATACTATTTTGATGTCAAATATTAGTATTTGTTAACAAAGAGTGAATTAAACGTTCGAATTTTAGAGTTTAGGCCTTACAGACTTCTCAAGTTTCGGGTGAAGTCTCACGGTAGACTTTGCATGTGAAGTCTGTAAGATTTTGTTATCGTAGACTTCTTGTAGAAGCTATTGAAATTCAAATGAATCCAAAATTTTGAAATGTTTCGCGAAAAAATTTGGGGAAAATTTTGGGGGAAAATTTACATTTACTAAACAAGATAAAACTGAAATTGCAATAGTTAATCGGTAAAAAAAATTAAAAAATTTCCATCGCTCTTTTTATTCTTCGACTTCGAATCACCAAACGTCGCCGGAAATCTCTAAACGCCGACACTCTTTCTCCTCTTTCGCCGTAAGTTATCGATATTCTTTCTCTCTTTCTCCTCTTTCTCCTCTCTCGCTGGAAAACTCTAATCCCATCTTTTATTTGATTCGCAGATCTAGGAATCGCAACCGTCTATTCATATCTTCAAAGCTATTCTGTTTCCGTCTTCGCATATCAGATGAGTAGCAGGCGGTCGGTGAGAAGAGCATTGCTTCTAGATGACGATGACGATGAAGATGAAGATGACGATCCAGATGAAGATGAAGATCCCGATGAAGATGAAGAAGAAGAATCAGATGAAACTCACACTTACTAATCCAGACCCTGAGATGCCAATGCCAAGTACTTCACCAGGTCGACAAAATTTTGCATTGACATCTCAGGGTCTGGGT
This sequence comes from Crucihimalaya himalaica, assembly GCA_004349715.1. NCBI lineage: Eukaryota > Viridiplantae > Streptophyta > Magnoliopsida > Brassicales > Brassicaceae > Crucihimalaya > Crucihimalaya himalaica. Next base: position 1,053,192 of record SMJT01000064.1, read on the forward strand.
TAGTAAGTGTGAGTTTCATCTTCATCTTCTTCTTCTTCTTCATCTTCATCGGGCTCTTCATCTTCATCTTAGACAACAAAACACAATATTTATTTTTAATTTCTTTGAAATGGATTGAAACTTTATTTTTTTAGTTTTATGTTAATTATATTTAATTTCTCTTATTATGTTAATTATCTATCGGAACCTTTGATTTCTTATATGTTAATTATCTTTAATTTCTCTTATTATGTTAATTATATATTGGAACCTTGATTTTGTAAATACAAATACAAAGTTCGAAACCACAAAAATACACAAAAGAACTGGTCATACAGAACAGCGAGAACACTTAGAGACTTCTAAAAGTAGACTTCACGAGTAGTATATACCAAGAGACTTCGTATTCATACAGAACACCCAGTTAGAGACTTTTCTCCAGTAGCTTCCAGCACAGACTTCCTCTGTATGTTAATTATATTTAATTTCTCTTATTATGTTAATTTTCTTTCGGAACCTTTTGATTTCTTATTAGTTAATTATCTTTCATTTCTCTTATTAGGTTAATTATTATTGAACCTTGATTTGTAAATCAAATACAAAGTTCGAAAACCGCAAAAATACAAAAAGAACTGAGCTCAGAACAGCGAGAACACCTAGAGACTTCTAAAAGTAGACTTCACGAGTAGACTTCACGAGTAGACTTCACCAGAGACTTCGTATTCATACAGAACACCCAGTTAAAGACTTCTCCAGTAGACTTCCAGCACAGGACTTCCTCTATAGGAAGTGGTATAATCATTTGCATAGAACATAATCAACCTTAATTTTATGAAAGTTTCTAAATTTTAATTTATAAAGTTCATATTTGGTGATAATCTTATTTTCTTAAGAAGAAATTGCATTGAGATTATTTTTTATTATTTTCATAATTTAAATCTACGGTTTAATTACGGTTCAGACTTCGACCATGAAGTCTGGAAACGTAATTAAATGTGGAGTTTTAATTATAAAAAATAATAAAAAATTATTTCAATCAAAATTTTTGAAAGATAAATTATTTTAAATCAGATCGAATAGGTTTAAAAAAAAATTCATAAAACTGAGTCATTTGATGTAAACCATGTGAGGCATATAGGTTAGAGGTTGCCAAGTGTGTAAGAATTCACGCATATATCTTTAGGATTAGACTTAGATTGATATGTTTTGATTATAAAATAGTGATCCTCGTATAGTTTGTTATATTTTGAACATATTATACTATTTTGATGTCAAATGTTAGTATTTGTTAACAAAGAGTGAATTAAACGTTCAATTTTAGAGTTTAGGCTTATAAACTTCTCGAGTTTCGGGTGAAGTCTCACGGTAGACTTCGCATGTGAAGTCTGTAAGATTTTGTTATCGTATGAAATTCAAATAAATCCAAAACAAAGTGTAATATATTATAAATAAACTTATTTTCTTAAACAGAGATTTAGATAGATTAATTCTCTATCTAGGGACAATTGCCCTGTATCTTGCTATCATATCAAACATCAAGAAGGTCTCTAATCAAATCTTCAACCTCTTCCATCGCTGGGTCGAACAAAATGTCCGATAAGCCTTCTTCAGTTTCCAGCCAAGTGTAATCATCACCACCTATGGGAATTAGATTGGTATTGTCTAGATCAATTACGATACGTTAAACTGTAGTAATAACACACTTACGCGCGAAACTGATTTATCCTCCATAATTTAAGCACCACGATCACCGCTCCACCCCTCCTGTTCCTAAAAGCCATTCCAGAAGTTATAAGCGTGTTCACCGGTTGTGTAACGCCCGTGTTCCGAAAAAGGAAATGTTGACGAGCTCGGGATGCTAATGAGCTCGGGAGGACTTTGTGTCGGGAAATGTTGTGAGGTCGGTTTTTCATCGTTGTTGTTTCGCGTGTTAATGAGTTGGTGGGGTAGGTGGGGGTAGGTGGATTAGTGGGATTCGTTGTGGGAACCCCTAATCACCCTTTAAAAACTCGATTCCTCTCCTCTTTGGGAAGCTTTCGTGCCTGTGAGAGTTAGAGGGAGAGGAGAGAGAGCTCAAACCTGAGAGAGAAGAAGGTGAAGTCCTTGGAAGCGAATTTTTGGTTTCAGCAGACAGGGTCTGGAGAAAGAGCTTTTCGACCGATCAAATCGTATGCAAAGGTACTGATTTTTGGTGAGTTTAGTTAACCCTTTAATCTAGTTATAGCCCTTTGCGGAAGTGGATTTGGGTTTATAGTCTGAAAGTTATTCGACGATTTTGTAGAGGTGTCTGTTTCCGTTCGAAAGCAGAACCAGCGGAGGCTCGGGGTTAGATCGCCGCCGCGTCTGTGGTTGGATCCTCACGAAAGTTGGTGAGTAGTTTCAGGACTCATAGGGGTTTAAACTCCACCGATTGGTTTTGAAAGTGGACGGTTAATCGAAAGTTATGGTTTGATCTTTCCGGCGGCGTTTCTGGGTTTTGCCTGTTTTTGCCCAGTTTGGTAACTTGGGTGTTTGTTGTTGTGGTTGGCTGTAGGTTGTTCTTAGCTGCTTTGAGTTCGTGTGTAAGGTCCTCCTGAGTTTGTGTGGAGTATACCTTGGCCGAATTCCCGCTTGTGTTATCGAGGTGAGTGCGTGACCATGGGCTTATCTAAGCTATGGTGATGGTTTTGGTGTTTGTGGTTGTTGTTTGAATTGTTGTAGATGCAAATGGGAAGTTCATAATCGATTAGTGTGGTGTGTATGTCAATGACTTGTGTCATTGGTTAGTCATTGCATTGTGTGTTGATTTGTATATCATTATGCTTGTGTGTATAGCTCGTAGATGGAGGATCGCCTCACTAAGTATTTGTTGATGATACTTACGCATCTCTATGTGTGTGATGCAGGTAAGGATAAATTGTGATCTGAATCATGCGCGAAGAGAGGAGGATGATCTAATTCTCGGTTTGTGTGTTTGTTTTATTACGGTTTTTAGTAGTACGTTTTAAATCTTCGGTTTGGGTAAATTTATTTATGGGAAATAATATTATCGTAAAGTGTTTACGGTTTAATGTGTGTTTTTGGGTAATGATTATTTATGGGGATAATATTACTATGTGATTCGATTTATGTTAAATTGAATTCGGTTTGGTGTGGTTGCGAATATTATTTACGGAAATAATATTTGCTTGTTTTAAAAAAATAAAAAATAAAATAGACGCACTTCGGGTTTCTGGTCGTTTCAGTTTTGTATCAGAGCATTTACGGTTCTAGGATGGTTTAGGAAATTTAATTGGATTAAGTTTAATTTTCTTTTTGCTTTGATGCATGTTTTGTGAACTGTTTGAATTGTTCGGCTTAAAAATTGATTATGTGTTATTAGTCAATTAAGTGTTGTATGGGGTCTTAGATCTCCTCTTCGATAGCTTTTTAAGAGAATTCCAACGGTAAGTTGTTCTGTCTTTCTGGTCTTTTGGTGTGTGTTCTGAGCTTCTATGTGTAAAGGTGCAGATGGTTTAGAGGCAGAGGTCGGTGGCAGTTGGTCGTGGTCGTCCGCGTGGCCCAGGTCGTAGAAGCTTCTTTAGTGGAGGAGAGTGTGGCACGAAGTGCTACAGTTTGAGCAGGTCTCATGGATTCGCATGCGGATAGGAGGAGTATGAGGGTGGTGGCCGTGTTGGTGCGGTGTGGCACGGGTGGTGCCTGGTGTGGCTGGGGTCTGCGGGTCTGTCGGTGTGGCAGCGGGTCTTTGCTCAGGCTTGAGATGACCGCATTGTGGATCTGTTGACCAGCTGTTTGCAGCGCGTTACCCGAGAGGGAACCAGTGCAGGCTCCAGTGGAACCGCCTGTGGTGGCGGAGGAACCGCGAGTGGGCGGTTGGGTTGCTGAGAGGCTCCCATCTTATCTTAAGGTGATGCAGCAGTTGCAGAAGCATTGGCACAGATTCTTTCCGGTGGCTGCCAGGCCCGAGGAGGCAGATAAGAGAGAGGACGCGGTTTGGAGCTAACTTCGATTCGACTAGATTGTCCAGAGGGGTACCGAGTGGAATCTTGCAGTCACTATCGGGGCGATGCACACCGTGGTGGAAGGTGTTGCAGCTAGCGGGACCAGGCAGATATGACTTGGGAGGATTTTGTGACGGATGTTTAACTCCAAGTTTTTCCTCAGCAGAAAGCTGGGATCGGTTAGAGGCGCGGTTTTTTGGAGATACTCAGGGGAACCGGACGGTTCGAGAGTACGAGCAGAGTTTAACCGCCTCAGTGTGTATGCTGGTCGGGCCATGGAGGGAGAGGTCAGGCCCAAGTGCGGCCGGTTCATGAGGGGTTACGGACCGAGTTGAGCGAACCACTGTCTGTGTTAGACTTTTGACACGATTGTGGAGTTGGGGTGAGAAGGCTGCATTGATTGAGAGGTCAGAAGGACGAGGGCAGTTGGTAACCAGTCCGGGTTTTTCAGACCAGAGAGGTCGCACAGCAGTCTAGTACGACAAAGCGATAAGCCTGTCAGGGTCAAAGCGTAAAGTTTGAGTGCTACTCAGAGGGGTTAGCCGAAGCGGTCCGGGATGCTTCAGGTGTGGAAGCAAGGCACAGGATTGGCGAGTTCTCCTCCAGATAGGACACGCGATGAGGATACGCGGGTGTGTTTATCACTTACAAGGAGACGGGCACATGTAAGCCTAAGGTCCCAAGTTGCAGCGTCAGAGGTGGCGGTGACACCCCGGCGGCATAGCGAGAGCGGCACCTTAGAGTGATTTTCCATGAATGGAGACGGGTGACCGAGTTTCTGGGCCGAATTCACGAGGTAATTCCTAAACTTATCCAAGTTAATTTCTTAGTTTAGGGAATTTGTGTGTGTGTTGTATTTGTTGTGAGCTCTTATCACATCGAGCTTTGTGGAAGGGACCTTGTCGTTGGGAAGGACCGTTCATGTGCTGTTTGATGTCTGGGGCATCGCATTGCTTCGTTACCCAGAATTAGCCGACGCGGGCAATTTTCAGAGTGAGCCGCGTGAGCAATGGATTGGTTAGAGTTGCTGGAAGGAGGTTCTAACCTATTCAGGGTAGAATCGGAGGTTTGGATATCTCAGTGAGTCGGGAAGCCTATGCCAGGGACTTGTAAGTTTTGCCTTGGTGCGAGCTGACGCGTTATCCTGGGTATGGATTGGCTCGGGAATACATAGCGCATTTGGATGGCGCCGGGGACGCATAGTGTTCGAGCGAAGCCAGAGAAGTTAGTTTTCCAGGGAGTAAGACCGACTTCAGGAGCCTCGTGATCTCTGCATTGCAGAGAGTGAATGTTAGAGAAAGGTTGCAGGCTTATCTGCGACAATTTGTGACTCCTCGAGACTGTTGGAGCGGTTGAGGTGGGTGATATCCGGTTGTCCAAGAGTTTGAGGATGTTTTTCAGTCGTGCATGGGTTACCACATCTCGGTCTGATCCTTTTCACGTTGAATTGGAACCCAGGGACGATGGCGGCGATTAATCCAAGGCTCCATACAGAATGGCTACCAGCAGAGATTGGCCGAGCTGGTAAGAAGGCAGTTGGAGACTTGTTGGATAAGGGTTTATTCGACAAGTAGTTCACCGTGGGAGCACCGGATGTTGTCGTTAAGAAGAAGGATGGTGAAGTTTCCGGTTATGATCGATTATCGGGGTTTGAACCGGTCACGGCTGAAGAACAAAGATCTCTTCCGCAGATGACGAGTATTGGATCAGTTGCGAGGCGGTACTTGGTTCTCCAGATTGACTTGGCATCAGATACCATCAGATTCCGATATATGTGGCGGATATCCGAAATGACTGCTTTCAGGACTCGGTCGACATTACGAGTTTGTAGTGGATTGCCGTTTGGATTGACGAATGCACCAGCCAGCGTTCATGAGGTTAATGAACAGTGTGTTCCGGAGTATCTGGAGGAGTTCGTGATCATCTTATAGATTGACATCTGGTGTACTCGAAGCCTGAGGAGCATGAGGTTCATTGAGAACAGTTTTGGAGAGCTGAGGGAACTAAATTGTATGCTAAGTTGAGCAAGTGCAGTTTCTGGCAGCGGGGAGATCGGATATCTGGGCATATTGTATCCGAGGCTGGAGTTTCAGTATCCAGAGAAGATCCAGGGCTATCGGAGAATTGGGCGAGGCCGAGGGAATGCCACGAGATCCCAGAGTTTTCTTGGGTGGGCGGAGTTTTATCGAGGTTCGTTAAGGGTTTTTCCGAGTATGGCTAAGCGATGACGACGCTGTACGGGGAAGGATGGTCCCTTTCGTGTTGTCTCCAGAGTGTGAGAACAGGTTTTGAAACCTGAAGGTAATGTTGACGTGTGCACCAGTTCTTGGCGTTGCCAGAGCGGGCGAGCCATACGTGGTGACACGGATGGCTTCGAGAGTGGGGTCTCGGAAGTGTGTTGATGCAAGCAGGGAAAGGTTATGCTTATGCGTTCGCGGCAGTTGAGGAAAGCATGAGGGCAATTACCCTACCCATGATCTTGNAAAAATCTCGTAACTAAGTTAGCAAATAAGTACCATTGAAATCTGGGGGTGGCCCATCAAAAACTTTTTTGTTCTTTGTAAACAAGGTGGAGCTTTGACGATACGGATGGTTACTCGCTATAAATCTCCTATGACAATCAAACCAACACGTCTTCCGCCCGTGCTTCAATTGAAACGCATATGTGTTGTCTTGACAATACGAACACGATAACCTTCCATGTGTTGTCCATCCAGATATCATACCATATGCGGGGAAGTCACTTATGGTCCACATAAATACCGCACGCAACACAAAATGTTGATGGCATGAAACATCAAATGCTTCAACACCATGCTCCCATAGCATTTGTAACTCGTAAATAAGTGGTTGGAGGAACACATCAAGTGATCGTCCTATAAATGTTTTTACCAATAAATCTCTCAGTCTCATATAAATGTTTTTCCAAATTCTAGGATCAGATTTATCACATATATGTACTTTTCGCTGCTCATTTTCCTCCCTTTCTTTTCCAATGTCATCTTCATGAGTCTCTTTACATTCATTTGATTTCTCATGCTCAACATTATTCTCACCAATATCATTGACATCTTTGTTTCTTTACTTCCATTGGAATCCATTGGGGAAGGTGACCGATCGGTCCTTTTCTAGACCAATCAGTCTGTCATTCTCAGATCCCAAACTCTACAATTGCTTCAACCGCTCGACAACATGATTGGTGTTCACTAAATCAGGTATAACCTATGAATACATTGTTATATTTTATTCAAACTACTAGGAAGCGAAAGATAATATCTCTAAGCTATCTACTCACAAATATTGATGATGATCTAACAATAGGAAATCCTCCATATGGGGTAAAATGTCTAACAATGTTGCACGGTCTTATATTTCCAAATTTGTGTTTTCATCCCAATATGCCTCATTATCTTCTAAAGCAAACTAATACCACCGGGTCACGGTGAAGAACAAGTATCTTCTTCCACGGATTGATGAGTTGTTGGATCAGCTGCGAAGGGCTACTTGGTTCTCCAAGATAGATTTGGCATCGGGATACCATCAGATTCCGATAGACCTGGCAGATATCCATAAGACGGCCTGCATGACTCGGTACGGGTATTATGAGTTCGTAGTGATGCCGTTTGGGTTGACGAATGCACCAACAGCATTCATGAGGCCAATGAACAGCGTGTTTCAGGAGTATTTGGATGAGTTCGTGATCATTTTTATAGATGACATTCTGGTGTATTCGAAGAGTCCTGAGGAGCATGATGTACATCTGAGAGTGGTTTTGGAGAAGCTGCGGGAACAGAAGTTGTTTGCTAAGTGGAGCAAGTGCACTTTCTGGCAGCGGGAGATCGGATTTCTGGGTCATATTGTATCTGAGGCTGGAGTTTTAGTTGATCCAGAGAAGATCCATGCTATCAGGGAGTGGCCGAGGCCGAAGAATGCTACTGACATCAGAATTTTTCTTGGCTTGGCAGGTTATTATCGGAAGTTTGTTAAAGGTTTCGCGAGTATGGCTTAGTCGATGACGAACTGACAGGGAAGGATGTTCTTTTTGTGTGGTCTCAAGAGTATGAGACAGGTTTCGCGAACCTTAAGACGATGTTGACTAGTGCACCAGTCTTGGGTTGCCAGAGCCGGGCGAGCCATATGTGGTGTACACGGATGCTTCGAGAATGGGTCTCGGATGTGTGTTGATGCAGCAGGGGAAGGTTATTGCTTATGCTTCGCGGCAGTTGAGGAAACATGAGGGCAACTACCCCACCCATGATCTTGAGATGGCTGCAGTGGTGTTCGCCCTGAAGATTTGGAGATCTTATCTTTATGGTGCGAAGGTTCAGGTGTTCACAGATCATAAGAGCCTGAAGTACATTTTCACCCAGCCAGAGTTGAATCTGAGACAGAGGCGCTGGATGGAGTTAGTGGCAGATTATGATTTGGAGATAGCTTACCATCCTGGGAAAGCTAACTTGGTTGCATATGCTTTGGGTCGCAAGTGGGTGGTTTCGGCTTGGAAGTAGGACATAGAGTCGTTGGTTTGTGAGCTTAGTACGTTGAGGTTATGTATTGCATCTCAGGAACTGTTGGGTTTGGAGGCGGCTAATCAGGCGGATCTTCTGAGCAGGGTTCGGTTGGCTTAGGAGAAGGATGCAGAATTAGTTAAGGTTTCTAGATTTGAGGGTTCCGAGTATCAGGTCTCTGCTAATGGGACTATCCTTGTACATGGAAGGGTATGTGTGCCCTTAGACGAGGATTTGAGGCGAGAGATTCTGAGTGAGGCTCACGCGAGTTGGTTCTCTATTCATCCGGGGGCGACTAAGATGTTCCGGGATCTAAAGCGTTATTATCACTAGGTCGGGATGAAGAAGGATGTTGCTAACTGGGTCGCAGCTTGCGATGTGTGCTAGTTAGTGAAGGCAGAGCATCAGGTTTTGAGTGGTTTGTTGCGAAGTTTACGCATTCCGGAGTGGAAGTGGGATATGATCACGATGGATTACGTGGTTGGCTTGCCGTTTCTCGGACCAAGGATGCTATTTGGGTCATTGTTGATCAGTTGACCAAGTCAGCATGTTTTCTGGCCATCAAGAAAAACCGATGGAGCTGCAGTTTTGGCTAAAAAATAAGTGCAAGAGATAGTGAGACTTTATGGGGTACCGGTGAGAATAGTGTCAGACCAGAATCCTAAGTTCAATTAAGATTTCTGGAATGCGTTCAAGGCTGAGATGGGCACTAAAGTGCATATGAGTACGGCTTATCATCCTCAGACGGATGGGCAGTCCGAGAGGATCATCTAGACTCTCAAGGATTTGCTGAGGATGTGTGTACTCGACTGGGGTGGTCATTGGGTGGATCACTTGGGCTTGGCAGAGTTTGCGTATAATAATAGCTACCAGGCGAGTATTGGGATGGCCCCATATGAGGCACTGTATGGGAGGCCGTGTCGTTCACCGTTGTGTTGGACCCATGTGGGGGAAAGGAGCACATTGGGTGCGGATTTTGTTCAGGAAACTATAGAGAAGATCCGGGTTTTGAAGCTGAACATGAAGGAAGCTCAGGATCGGCAAAAGAGTTATGCTGATAAGAGAAGAAAAGAGCTTGTGTTTCAGGTGGGAGATAGAGTGTATCTCAAGATGGCGATGTTGAGGGGTCCCAACAAGTCCATTATGGCGACTAAGCTAAGTTCGAGGTATATGGATCCGTTCAGGATTGTTGAACGAGTTGGGGAGGTAGCTTATCGGCTAGAGCTACCTGAGATTATGCAAGCATTTCACAAGGTTTACCATGTGTCGATGCTGAAGAAGTGCTTGCATAAGGATGATGAGGCGTTGGCTAAGATTCCGTTAGACCTTCAGCCTAACAATACCGTTGAGGTGAGGCCAGTGTGGGTTCTCGAGAGGAAGGTCAAGTAGGATCGTCGGAAGAAAATTTCGATGATCAGAGTCTTGTGGGACTGTGACGGTGTGGAGAAGGAGACTTGGGAACAAGAGGCGAGGATGAAAGCTAAATTCAAGAAGTGGTTCGAGAAGCAAGCAGAGGCTTGAGCTTTCACCGATGGTTTCCAGTTTCAGAATTGATTATTGTGGTTGTGTTTTGTTTCATTATGTATTACGTTTGAGGTGTAACGATTAATATGTTTTGAAGTTAATAAGATGAGAATTTCTTATGAATGTTGGTGACTTGTGTTGTCATGGTATCTGAAGGACGTTGAGTTCGGAAATAAAGTTGTTTTTATGAGGATTCAAAAACTTAGTGGTATTCGAGTAAGGAATACGTAAACACCCTAAAATGTGTTTGGGATGTTTGGAGATGACCTGAGGAGATTGATCATGGATGAGGTGTTTTTTTGGGTTTGGAATATGAGTGGGAGTATGACATCGTGTTGTTGTACGGGGACCACGTGAGGTAGTTTCGATTGGAGATGCTTATAGACGTATAGACTTGATTGCTCTAGGGACGGTGGTCCTGAACAACTCGTGGGGGATTTATTTCCTGGCCGTTAGCCCGAGGGGTTGTGATTCCGAGGGTGGAGTGGCGTGTTTTGCCGATAGCCCGAGGGATTATGTTCCTGAGGGTGGAGTGGCGTGTTTTGCCGATAGCTCGAGGGATTGTGTTCTTGAGAGTGGAGTGGCGTGTTTTGCCGATAGCTCGAGGGATTATGTTCTTGAGAGTGGAGTGGCTTGTGTACGAGTTGGGAGCAATGAGTCTATGACGTTGGTATTAAGCATAGGGATCAGATGCAGACCTCGGAGGTTGATAGTTGATATGCTCAAATCTAATATCCTAAAGTATCTAAGCAGTAGCTGTAGTATTCTAGGGGTCGAACCACAAAGACTCAAGAAATCACTCAATAGATTATAGAATATGAATTAAGCTAAGCAAAATCAGTGTAATTGAAAGCAGCAAACGATCAAAAACAGTTGTAAAATCAATGGAGGGAAAATAGGCTCAGGGTATTTCTCAGGAAATCAAGGAATGCAGGCAAATCAATCAATCAGGATTCAGATTTAGCACGGTTCTTGAACTCAAAACACTAAGCTATAATTAACCAACTGTCATTGCGAAAATTATCTAAATCTAAATCCTTGAATCCCAAATTTCTTTGCAAATTCTAAAGACCTAAATCAGCTTTAAAGTTCAGGTTTGATATGTTCACAAAACAACTAAACCAAATTTCTTTGCGGATAGTTATTTTGCTAACCCTAGGGTTTTCGGGTTTCCAATCACACTCTCGTGTCTAATTGATCAACCTAAGATCTAAATTCCAGATTCGTCAACCTAGAACTAGCTTTGAGAACAA
>SMJT01000064.1:1069116-1094277 GCA_004349715.1 Crucihimalaya himalaica
CAGGCAAATCAATCAATCAGGATTCAGATTTAGCACGGTTCTTGAACTCAAAACACTAAACGATAATTAACCAACTGTCGTTGCGAGAATTATCTAAATCTAAATCCTTGAATCCCAAATTTCTTTGCAAATTCTAAAGACCTAAACCAGCTTTAAAGTTCAGGTTTGATATGTTCACAAAACAACTAAACCAAATTTCTTTGCGGATAGTTATTTTGCTCACCCTAGGGTTTTCGGGTTTCCAATCACACTCTCGTGTCTAATTGATCAACCTAAGATCTAAATTCCAGATTCGTCAACCTAGAACTAGCTTTGAGAACAACCTATGGTGAAGAACTAATTCAGATTATGAATCCTAATAGATTATGTTCAATCTCGTGATTGGTTGGTGCGGCCGTATTGGCCAAGAGTTGATCAAATCGTTGTGACGGTTGTGAGGTGCGATCCCCGTGAATGGACTGTGTGGTAAGATTCGAGGACAAATCTATGTTAGTAGGGGAGAATTGTAACGCCCGTGTCCTGGAAAAACGGTTAATTGTGTTGTTTCGGGAACAGGAGACTTGATCGATCCGATTCTCGGTTTTCACCAAAAATCGCCGGTTAAGTTTAAAAATCTCCGGGTTAAGGGGATTAAACCAGAAAAAAAAACCCTAATCACCTCTATAGAAACTCGATTTTCTCTTCTCCTTGTGTCTTTTTCGTGCTGCTGAGTGAGAAAGAAAGAGAGGAGTTTATACCTTGTGTGAGGAGAAAGGGCAAAACCTTGAAGGAGAAATCCCGAGACAGCAGACAGAGTTTGGGGGAAAAGGAGATTCGACCTAGCAAATCGTCTCCAAAGGTAATGATTTTTGGTGGAGTTGTAGTTAAGCCCTAGAACTAGATGTGCCTTTTTTGGAATTTTATTTGAGTCACTGGTCTAAGAGTTATGCTTGTTTTCGTGGAGGTATTCTGTTTCATACGCAGTCTGGACCGGTGGTGATTCAAAGTGTGATCGCCGACTCGTCTGTGGTTGGACAATCCCGAAATTTTGTGAGAAGCTTCAGGACATCTAGGGGCTTACTTTCAATGGTGGGATTTGAAAGTGGACGGTTAGATTGCGAGTTGTGATTCCATCTTTCACATCGAGCGTTCTGGATTTCTTCCTGTTTTTGCCAGTTTTGTTAACTTGTGGTTTTTGTTGTTGTGGTTGGCTGTAAGGTGAGTCAGCTGTTGTGGAGTTGTGTGTGTGTAGTCTTTGCTGAGGGTGTAGTGTTTTCCTTGTTCCAAAAATCTCCTGTGAATCGAGGTGAGTACGTGACCATGAGCTTATTTAAGTGATTGGGATTGTTTGTTGGTCTTGTTGTGATGTTTAGGTTGGAATTGTGTTGGGCACATAAACGAATTCATGTGGGGAATATTTCAGTGTCTTGGTGCTCATTGGTCTGGCTGTGGTTTGATGTTTATTCGTTGATTGTGATCTTAATTGCTTGTGTGTATAGCTCATAGATGGAGGGACCGCCTCACTAAGTATTTTTGGTAATACTTACACATCTCCTTGTGTGTATGATACAGGTAAAGATAAATTGTGATCGTGGAATCATGGCGAGGAGAGGAGGATGATCTAAGTCTCGGGTTGTTATGTGTTGTTGATATATCATGGTTTTTACCCATTTTCAACCATGATATAAGTCCTTTTACTGAGTCCTTTTAGTAGTTTTAGAGTCTTTCAGAGTCTTTTCAAGATGTAGGCACAACTGGAGCTAAATTGGATTTATGAAGCTTCTGAAGCATATTGGAGCTGAAGCAGTTCGGAGAACTGAAGCTCAGTATCGATCGACACCTACATCTGGAAGAAACACGATTAAAGATCTCAGTATCGATCGATACCATTCACGGTGTCGGTCGATACTAATAGTCAAAACGCGCATTCTTCAGAAGACCCGAAGAAAAACTTCTGTTTTTCTTATTTTTCCAATGAACTCCAAAGCATGTTTTTAGCTAGAAACTAGGTTTTTCAGCCTCGAGAGAGGGACAATCGATTCTTGGGAGAAAGAGTTTTCTTGCAATTGAGTTTTGGGAGAAGGATCTTGAACCCTCTTTGTATTCTTACTCTATTTTACTTTATGATATCTATTCTATTCATGATGTTTGTTTCATTTAACATGTCAGAGTAGATTCTTTGTTAGGTTTAGGGATTATTCAAAGGTATTTGATGGATTATTAAATTAGATAAATTGTTGGGACTTGAATGGCACATTCTTCTTGATGACAGCGGTCATTGGTGCGGCCACGGAACTAAAGTCTCGAACAAATCTTCGATAAAAACTAGCGAGACCGTGGAAACTTCGAACATGACCAACGGTAGTGGGTGTAGGCCATTCATGAATTGCTCAGATCTTTTTTTCATCCAATTGAAGACCCTGTGCACTCACTATAAAGCCTAAGAACACACACTTATCAGTACAAAAGGTGCACTTCTTCAGGTTGGCATAAAGGCCTTCCTTCCGAAGCGTTAGCAAAACCAAGTTCAAATGGTTAAGGTGATCCGCATAGCATTTACTATAAATGAGAATGTCATCAAAGTAAACTACCACGAATTTCCCAATGAAACTACGAAGAACCTGGTTCATAAGGCGCATGAAGGTACTCGGAGCATTAGTTAAGACGAAAGGCATAACAAGCCACTCGTAGAGACCTTGATTGGTTTTGAAGGCTGTCTTCCATTCATCGCCTTCCTTCATTCGGACTTGGTGGTATCCACTTCTAAGGTCGACCTTAGAGAAGATAGTGGCTCCACTAAGTTCATCGAGCATGTCGTCTAGACGTGGAATCGGATGCCGATACTTAATAGTAATGTTGTTGATGGCTCGGCAATCCATGCACATACGCCATGTCCCATCTTTCTTGGGAACAAGTAGGACCGGAACGGCACAAGGGCTGAGGCTCTCCCGGATGTAGCCTTTGTCCATAAGATCTCGGATTTGCCTCTCCAATTCCTTGGTTTCCTCCGGGTTCATTCGGTTAGCCGACTTGTTCGAAATAGGTGCCCCGGGCACAAGATCAATCTGGCGCTCAATGCCACGGATGGGTGGCAACCCCGGTGGTATCTCTTCGGGGAACACGTCCTTAAACTTGTCGAGAATGGACTGGATCTCCCGAGGTAACTACATTTCGCCTGTTCCTACACTTAAGCAATCTTTGAAAACCATTAGTAGTACGGTGTCTTCGGCACGAATGGCTTTACAAACCTCATTAGAAGAAACGAATAGGCTGAAATTCCTCACCTCTTCTTCCTTATTCATGTGTGATTGTAATTCACGAATTTGAGAAGGTTTTAAAGGGGCTAAATTGAACTTACGGTCCTTGAAGTGAAACGAGTACCGATTGGTTCTCCCATCGTGTCTAGTGGCTCGGTCGAATTGCTAAGGCCTCCCCAGCAGGAGGTGTCCGACCTTCATAGGCACCACATCACACACCACTTCATCGTGGTATCTTCCCACACTAAACGGAATGGTGACTTGTTCGGCAATCTGCAACTCGGTGTCATCGTTCAACCATCGGAGCTTGTATGGTCTCGGGTGTTTGGTTCTTGGTAAACCTAATCTGTCCACCATATACTTACTAGCCACATACCTTTCCCTTCACGGTGCATCTTGTGTGGAAAATGTTTTCTCGTTGTATCTTCTCTTCTGGGTCAACTAGCACACTAAGAGTTCGGCGAATGACTAGGAGCTCTCCCTGGTCTGGATATTCAACGTCCTCGTCGCCTTCATCTGAGTCTCCCTCGTGCTCATCTTGTGACTCATACTCGCCATCGTTGGTGAGAATCATCACTCTTTGATTCGGATACTCCCACGCATAATGTCCCCTACCTTGACACTTAAAGCAAGTGATGTCACATGTACGGGATTGATTCTGTTTAGGGAACTTACCTGGTTCCGGTTTGGTGACCTTGGGTGTGTCAAAGGCCTTGCCCTTGAACTTGGCACCATCTCCTCCGGAGTTTCCTTTGTTCAAAAAACGGTTGTTGTTGGAGTTCCACGGTGGATTGTTGTTTTGTCCTCGGGTGAGTTGGGACATCTTCTTCTGGATTTGGCTCTCCACTTGAACCGCTAGGTGGAGGAGCTCGTGGATTCCACTATAGTTGGTGCGTTCTACCTTGCGCTGGATTTGGTCATTGAGTCCATCTACGAACTGTGCCATGAGGGATTCTTTGGATTCCTCCAACTCCAAGGAGTTCATGAGTTTTTCGAATTCCTCGAAGTATTCCTCGACAGTCCTCGTTCCCTACGACAATTTAAGAAAACATTTTCGCAAATCACGGTGGTAGTAGTCGGGAACGTACCTAATGCGGAGGAGATACTTCATGTCTCCCCACTCGGTTATGGGGGCATGACGTTGCCTCCTGCGGTCAGCTACGGTTCTGTCCCACCATGCCAAGGCATTGTCCGTGAGTTGTGCCGCGGCTAAGGAGACCTTACGCGTCTCGTTGTACCCATAACATTCGAATATGTACTCCATCCTTCTCTCCCAATCCATGTAGGCTTCGGGGTTGGACTTTCCTGCAAAAGTAGGAGGAGTTAGTTTTATATCCTTGTTCTGCTCACGTGGTACCTTGACTCGTCCACGGTTCCGCATGAGTAACGGATCGGGTCTCCGTTGGTGTTGTCGTTGGAGTGGATCGGATGGTGGTGGTTCGTCATCGTCGTCCTCAGGCAAGCGGTCAGCCTCATCTCGGATGATTTGTTGTGCTTGGACACGTCTCACTTCCACGGGAGGTGGAGGTGGAAGTGCTTCCAACCGTTCAAGGCGTCCTCCGAATCCTCGGAATTCCTCTCGGAGGGCACGGAGCATTTGCACAATGGCATCTTGTGGAGCAGCTTCTTCTCCCATTTCCTCGAGTAGTCGTTCCTGTACTTAGACAAAAAACAACAAAACATAAAGGTATCGAGTGGGAAATAAATGTTAACAATGGGTTCGAAAAATAAAATGAAAACACGAAAAATCAGATTGCAAAAATCGACAACGGATAGATGAATATTCGAAATACGAAAAAGGAAAGTTAACTTTTTTTTTTTGACTAAAACCCTAGATGCAAACGAAACTAACACTCAAAGAACAAAGACGATGAAGTAACAACCTAAACGAACACGAATACAAGCAGATCTCACAATACAAACGAACCACAAGATAGATCTATCAACCTAACAGATGCGTATGGAGCAGATCTAGCAAACGGATGATGCAAAATGAGACTAATGATATTTTTTTTTGACTTTGAATGAAACAAACTAACAACTTAACGAACACAAAAGAAACAGATCTCAAACTTTCAATGAAAACTCGATAAATCTAGCAACCTAGCGAGTGAGCGTATGGTGTAGATCTAACAAGCGAACAATGAAGCAAAGACAACACGATATGTTTGTATATTTGTTTTGAATAGAACAAACTCAAACTACTAGATCTATGAAGCAAACTAACGGATCTATTAAACAAAGAAGCAAACAAACAAAACAACACTAGATATATATATATATATATTTTTTTTTTGAATATGCGGAAGCAAACAACGAATAACGAAAACTAAAATAACTAAGGGATAGAGACAACCGGTATGAGCGTGGAACACGACTCTGATACCAGATGATGTAAGCCTCGAGGGTGAGGTCTACGGGACACGAACAGGATCCTTGATTCCACGGGCGGTCGTCGATGATTCCTCAAGGTTCTCGGACGTGGGTGAAGATCTGACTCGATGGTAGTCGCTCTCTCGAGTGGGATCGATGAATAGGGGTTGCGTTGGCAGAAGGAAGTGCACCACAGAGGAATGGTAGTCTCTGATACAACACGGATCTCGGCTTCAAAGAATCTCTCCACGAAGAACAAGAGTAAGAACTAGGGTTTTTGCCTTAGAAGAAAATTCGAGTCTTTATTGATAATAGGGTAAAAATTGGTTACACGGCTGCAATGAGACTTTATAAACAGTCCTATCAGCTAGCCCTAAGGCCCATAAAGAAAAGAAAATAAAAGCCTAACATCACAAAGTCCAACTAAAATGCGAAAATAATAAACACAAAAACTCATCGTTTAACTAAATGCAAGAAAAGGAAACTATGAAGACGCAAATGTTGATGTCGTTTCTGTTGAAGACTTAGCCGTTGGAAAGGCTGTTTGAACCTGCAAAGATCAAAAATATTAAATAAAACTTACCTTGGTTTGCGTGGAGTTGAGTAGCGTTGTCGAAGATTGTCGTGGAATCCTCGTGGAATGCTTCGGTGTCCTCGATGTAGCGCCGTAGTTCCTCGGAGCCTATCGTGGAATCCTCAGCAGCTTGTGTGAATTCCTTGGGGGCTTGTCGTAGATCCTTGGTGATGGCTTGTGGTTCCTCGAGGTGATGCGTAGACGTGTCGTCGCGATCCTTGGGGCAACTTGTGGAACCTTTGGAAGTTGTACGCGGATCCTCGATGCGGTACGTGGAGTCTTCGACCATGGTACGTGGATCCTCGGTAGCAGCATGCGGGTGGCACGGTAGCTTGGTACAGTTGATACGTGGATCTT
The DNA here is from genome assembly GCA_004349715.1 of Crucihimalaya himalaica. Classification (NCBI taxonomy): domain Eukaryota; kingdom Viridiplantae; phylum Streptophyta; class Magnoliopsida; order Brassicales; family Brassicaceae; genus Crucihimalaya; species Crucihimalaya himalaica. Next base: position 1,075,657 of record SMJT01000064.1, read on the forward strand.
CAGTAGCAACTCGTAGATCCTCGAAGCGGTACGATAGTTTGGCACGGTCGGTACGTGGTTCCTCGGTAGCGGTACGTGGATCCTCGATGCGATACGGTAACTCGGCATGATCGGTACGTGGAATCCCATGCTCGACTCGTGGTTGCTCGTGGACGGTTGATGCTAACCCCTTTCCCATGTTGTTTACAATATCTTGGACGGCAAGGTTGAACCTCTTTCGAAGTTGCCTATTCTTGGAACAAGTCATGGTGCCTTCCCTCCATTCGGGCAACAGGTTAGGTCCGATGTTCTCATCACCAAGGAGGAGACTGAGAGCGACGCCTGCGTCTATAGACCTATTGCTGAGGAGTGGGACGACTACGACACGTTGTTCTACAACAAGTTGATGAGTGTTGCTGTGGTCCCTACACGCTTCATCGATCCTCACACCATGCGTCGTCTGGGTATCGACGTGGATCTCTCTTCCATGCTCGATAAGATTTGTCTGGGGACGTTATACTCACGCTAGTACGATCTCTACCCCGACCTTGTTCGCCAGTTCATATCTACAGCACGAGTCTACTACAGAGACGAGGTCCACCGCAATGGTTTGGAGGGCACTTCGACATTCCTGATTCGAGGGATCCGCTACAGGCTGCCAATCCCCGATCTCTGCGACATCTACGGTTTTGACCGTGATCTCCAGCAGGTAGCTCTGCCTCCCCAGTTTCATGATGTGCAGGTCTTCTGGAGACACATTGGTCTGGGAGCATATCACTCCAAGACTACGACGCAGATGGACGTTCGCCATCCCACTCTTCGTTGTGTCGTCCGTATTCTGAGCAACACCCTTCTTTGCAAGATGGAGCCGAACAAGTTATGGATATCAGAGCTGATCCTATTGTACAAGGCTGTCGGCGACCTCATCCCTGAGGATAGATATGAGTTGCCCGAGTTGAACCTCGCGGTCAACATGGGCGCCGTCTTTGCGCATCACCTGGTCTCTTTGAAGACCAAACCATTCTCTGGACGTAACTACTCCTCGGCACGGAAGACAGAGTTATTTGGAAGCCTCCTCACTCCCATCTTCGAGCATTTTGGCATCTCCACTTTAGAGTGCTCGATCGTCACAGCTCGCTCTCTCATGGACGAGTAGCATATGTAGCACATGCGTTGGCTGAAGCCAACCCGCCGTTGGTGTCTTCCTACTACAGACGGTGAGCTCTTTGTGTACCTGCCCAACCGAGCTCTGACCACCATCGCAGGCGATGTCTCTAAGCTTCACTTTGATTTAGATCCGAGTCTGCTTTCGGTTGCTCAGGCTACACAAGTACGCGCTCCACCACGACTCCCATCCACCCCGGTCGATGCTGATGCAGCACCCGCATCTGACTTTGCTAGAAGTCAGCCCCGCCGTTCATAGCGCCACCAGACATCTGCTCCTGCCCCTTCTTTTCCTCCACCACCGGATCTGTCGATGGAGACCGTCTCCTTTCAGAGGTACGTCGTGAGCCTACAGAGCATCTGGGCCGCTGTCTCTCGCTACCGCTGCATGTCATCTACGGACACATACTCTTCCACACCCAGCCCTTCATCCCGCTATGCTGTCTCCAACACTGATGACTCTGATGGCTAGACTCTGATGGCTAGACTCTGTTTCCTGGGTTTCACGATTTACCTTTCCCTGTTTCTTTTTCCTTTTGTTTGTCTTTCATTTTGAACTTTTAGCTCTCTTTGTCAGTACTCATTGAACTTATGGCTATCTTATGATTTTGTTGCCTCTAACTCGTGCTCTAGTGATCTAACAGTGCTTCCTCTAACATTTGGCTCTCTGGACACGATTTTGGGCATTAGTCTCACGAAACAGGACGGTGGTATCGATCGACACATTACTGGTATCGGTCGATACTCACCACGTATCGGTCGATACTGATTGAAGCATCGATCGATCCCCACAAAAACACACGGTACCTTTGCAAAACCCTTCGGCCATTCTGTTCTTTTGTTTTCTTTTGTTTTCTTTTGCTTTCTCTATGCTTGACAACACTGGGGATAGTGTTGTTTAAGTCTAGGGGAGGTGGTTACTGACATTGTGTTCGTTTTTCTTAGAGCCAGTCATCTTTGAGTCAAATTTTGTTTTTCTTGAGTCAAAACTTGTTGGAGAGTATGAACTTTTGCTTGATTTCATTGCTCTAATTTTGTTTTTAAGTAACCAATGTCACAGAACCAGCTCTAAGATCGACTAATAAAAAATCCAAAGACTGACCAGTTGACTAGAAAATACCCATGTCTCCAGCAGATTTCTTCTAAATCCTGAGCCCAATTTTGCACATCTTTCTGAGGTTGGTATCCACTGAACTTGATTCATCATTCATATCTGACAAAGGAACCCATGTGTTTAGAAATTATGGTATACCTCTCCCTTGACACACATTGATACAAACAAAGAATGCATGAAAGATTGAAATGATTTCCGCAGAGTAGAGGGCTATGAACACTTCCTGTGATCCCATTTTTCTACTTGGATAAGGAATGATCACACAAAGGTCTGAAGCGAGGGGTAGAAACATTTACCGAGACCCAGTTATTAGCCTAAAACCTTTGATACTTTGAGAGGGGAGAACCGGGGATTTGGTGGCAATCACCATCAATATTCGCGTTTCAAACACTAATTTGTGTATGCAAAGCTTAATCCAAATTGAAGAGCATAAAAAGAGGTAAGTCTGGGGGAGAGCAAAATCATGTCAAGGTATGAAACTTGGGTGGTTCCTTAGTCACGATATCGCATGAGGAAGAATCTAGAAGGTTCCTAAACATCAACAACAGTAATGAAACGGCAATGAAGGATTCAGTATGATTGATGCTATGAGATAATGTGTGGATACTGGGAAGCTGCAATTGTCTACGGAGAAGTACATGGCAGTCAGATCAGAAACTATTTAAGAGAAATCAGGGAGATTGGAAAAGGGGTCATTACAATGTCTCAAGAAAAGGTGAGTCTCCGTGTTTTTCAAACCCCTTTCTCTGTTTGGTTTTCTGTTTGCTTGAGGGCAAGCAAAGACTAAGTCTAGGGGAGTTGATATATCATGGTTTTTACCCATTTTCAACCATGATAAAAGTCCTTTTACTGAGTCCTTTTAGTAGTTTTAGAGTCTTTCAGAGTCTTTTCAAGATGTAGGCACAACTGGAGCTAAATTGGATTTATCAAGCTTTTGAAGCATATTGGAGTTGAAGCAGTTCGGAGAACTGAAGGTCAGTATCGATCGACACCTATGCAGTATCGATTGACACCATTATCTGGAAGAAACACGATTAAAGATCTCAGTATCGATCGATACCATTCACGGTGTCGGTCGATACCAATAGTCCGAACGCGCATTCTTCAGAAAACCCGAAGAAAAACAGAAGTTTTCCTTATTTTTCCAGTGAACTCCGAAGCGTGTTTTTAGCTATAAAACTAGGTTTTTCAGCCTCGGGAGAGGGACAATCGATTCTTGGGAGATAGAGTATTCTTGCAATTGAGTTTTGGGAGAAGGATCTTGAACCCTCTTTGCAACAGGAGACTTGATCGATCCGATTCTCGGTTTTCACCAAAAATCGCCGGTTAAGTTTAAAAATCTCCGGGTTAAGGGGATTAAACCAGAAAAAAAAACCCTAATCACCTCTATAGAAACTCGATTTTCTCTTCTCCTTGTGTCTTTTTCGTGCTGCTGAGTGAGAAAGAAAGAGAGGAGTTTATACCTTGTGTGAGGAGAAAGGGCAAAACCTTGAAGGAGAAATCTCGAGACAACAGACAAAGTTTGGGGGAAAAGGAGATTCGACCTAGCAAATCATCTCCAAAGGTAATGATTTTTGGTGGAGTTGTAGTTAAGCCCTAGAACTAGATGTGCCTTTTTCGGAATTTTATTTGAGTCACTGTTCTAAGATTTATGCTTGTTTTCGTGGAGGTATTCTGTTTCATACGCAGTCTGGACCAGTGGTGATTCAAAGTTTGATTGCCGACTCGTCTGTGGTTGGACCATCCCAAAATTCTGTGAGCAGCTTCAGGACATCTAAGGGCTTACTTTTAGTGGTGGGATTTGAAAGTGGACGGTTAGATTGTGAGTTGTGATTTCATCTTTCACATCGAGCGTTCTGGATTTCTGTCTGTTTTTGCCAGTTTTGTTAACTTGTGGTTTTTGTTGTTGTGGTTGGCTGTAAGGTGAGTCAGCTGTTGTGGATTGTGTGTGTGTTGTCTTTGCTGAGGGTGTAGTGTTTTCCTTGTTCCAAAAATCTCCTGTGAATCAAGGTGAGTACGTGACCATGAGCTTATTTAAGCGATTGGGATTTTTTTTTTGGTCTTGTTGTGATGTTTAGGTTGGAATTGTGTTAGGCCCATAAACGAATTCATGTGGAGAATATTTCAGTGTCTTGGTGCTCATTGGTCTGGCTGTGGTTTGATGTTTATTCGTTGATTGTGATCTTAATTGCTTGTGTGTATAGCTCGTAGATGGAAGGACCGCCTCACTAAGTATTTTTGGTAATACTTACACATCTCCTTGTGTGTATGATACAAGTAAAGATAAATTGTGATTGTGGAATCATGGCGAGGAGAGGAGGATGATCTAAGTCTCGGGTTGTTATGTGTTGTTGATATATCATGGTTTTTACCCATTTTCAACCATGATATAAGTCCTTTTACTGAGTCCTTTTAGTAGTTCTAGAGTCTTTCAGAGTCTTTTCAAGAAGTAGGCACAACTGGAGCTAAATTGGATTTATCAAGCTTTTGAAGCATATTGGAGCTGAAGCAGTTTGGAGAACTGAAGCTCAGTTTCGATCGACACCTATGCAATATCGATCGACACCATCATCTAGAAGAAACACGATTAAAGATCTCAGTATCGATCGATACCATTCACGGTGTCGGTCGATACCAATAGTTAGAACGCGCATTCTTTAGAAGACCCGAAGAAAAACTTCTTATTTTTCCAATGAACTCCAAAGCTTGTTTTTAGCTATAAAACTAGGTTTTTCAGCCTCGAGAGAGGGACAATCGATTCTTGGGAGAAAGAGTTTTCTTGCAATTGAGTTTTGGGAGAAGGATCTTGAACCCTCTTTGTATTCTTACTCTATTTTACTTTATGATATCTATTCTATTCATGATGTTTGTTTCATTTAACATGTCAGAGTAGATTTTTTATTAGGTTTAGGGATTATTCAAAGGTATTTGATGGATTATTAAATTGGATAAATTGTTGGGAAAATATATAGATTTCTTCACCTAGACTTGAGACTAATGCTTATTCTAGCGTCGCAAACTAGAATCTGATATTAGGTTGTTTAATTGACACGAAAGTGTGAATAATTTCCTGAACTAGTGTTTGGTGAGCAAAAGACCTATTCGCAAAGAAATTTGGTTTAGGATTTTGTGAACAATTGAAGTTGATCGTTAATGCTTGTTTGAATTTATAGAATTTGCAAAGAAATTTGGAATTCTAGGTTTAGACATAGATAGTCTTCGCAACGACAGTTGGTTTACTTTATATTTGTGTTTCAAGTTCAAGAAAGGTTCTTATTTTATTTCCTAACATTTTATTTGGTTGATAATTCTAATATACCAGAGAATTTCCCTAGGCCTAGGTTTTTCCTCACTGATCTTACTACTTGATTTTATTTGTTTTGCTATTTTAATTACACTTATTTTACTTAGCTTAATTCACATCTTGGAATCTATTGATTGCAAATCTTGAGTCTTTGTGGTTCGACCTCTAGAATACTACAGCTACTGCTTAGATACTTTCGGGTATTATATTTGAGCATATCAGTTGTGTTGCTTTCCGTTGGTTTAGAATTGTTAGAAGTGATTTGTGGTTTAAGTATCGATTTAATTGATTGGTTAATTGCATGTTTATGATGCTTGTTTGGTTTGATGCTTGACATTAATATTATTTTTATGGGGAATAATATTATCTGTTTAAAAAAATAAACCGGGTGCGGTCGTTTCAATATCTCTCACAATCAAAAATATCAAGAAGGATTCCTCAATCATGGTTTACATTGTAAAGACATTCATACATCGGATTACCAAAGTCATTTGTTCTTTTTGATAATATCCAACGTATAATCAAGAATTATAGAAACATACTTTGAATCATGAATCTTCTTAATGATCGTAACTTTAATCTCCTTTTTAATCATCTCAATCAACTCATCAATCAACTCATTTAGAATCTTGTGACTAAGGTAATGCGAATGAATTCATTTGTTTTTCAATTCTCTCGCCATTTTCCCTCATCACCGTATCAAAATCTGCAATCATCTCAATAAGACCTAAAAAATTATAATTATCCTCCTCAATAATCTTGTCACTATCACCACGAAATGCCAAATTTCAGATAAAGTTTTCACCTTTGCAAATATTTGCAATAATACATCTTTCCAACGGCTTATCTCTCGCTTAGTTTTTCTTGAGCATGCTTGTCAATTGTCTGATTTTTTTGTAATCTCACCTCCAACTATATGTGTCCAATATGTCATGCATGATATGATCATGAGAATTTTCACGTCTTTTCAGCATCCTTGCAAAGTTTCTTTAATCATCATACCTCGTGGTTGCCAAGTAACCACCAGTTTTTCATGCTTGAATAACTTGCAGGAAAACCAAATATCAACCATTATATCTTGTTTCTCTCACCATATTCCTTGTTTAGAATGATTACGAGAAATTCCTACCAATAATATCCTTAGAAAACCGACAATCACTTGATAGCCTTCGTGTAGGACTATTTTTAACCAATAAATCTCTTAGTCTCATATTTCCCAATTTCTAGGATCTGAATTATCAGATATATGTACTTTTCGCTACTCACTTTCCTCCCTTTTCTTTCCAATCTCATTTTGATGAGTCTCTTTACGTTCATTTGATTTCTCATGCTCAACATTATTCTCCCCAATATCATTGACATCTTTGTTTTTTTTGAGTACCGATTACTTCACGACTTTATCAATACTTATCGTTTTCCCTATTTTTTCAATTTTCTGATCCCGATAGTTGGCTTACATATTACATTTTTACCATTTTTCTTCGCGTGTTTTGTAACCGGTTTTGAGTCCGTCTTGTGTCTTTATCATTCTTTTGTGTCATTTTAGTCGAGTCTTGAGTCTTTTACAGGTTACGAGTCATTATGTGAGATTAAGAAGTTTATACATATTTTGAGGATTATTTAGGCCAAAACAAGGGCAGGAGAAGAAGAGACCGATCGTTCCCTATTTGGACCGATCGGTCCAACAAACAAAGGCATACATGAGACAGACCGACCAATCAGTCCCTACTTGGACCATTCGGTCCAACATGCAGGAGAACACCTAAAAGGGGCTGGACAACACTGTCTAACTTGCTAATTAAGTTTCTCCGTAGACAAACATTCCGATCAGTCAACACTCGGAACGATTGGTCCATTTCTTTATGCGACTAAAACGTTTTCTTTTTGCGATTTGAGATTTTCTTTTTTTCATGTAAGGGGTATAAAAATTACAAAAACCTAATTAGAATATTACGCTTCACTTTTATAAGTTTTTCTGAGAGTTCTTCTGTTACCCCTTATTTTTACTGATTTTTAGATTATTTTTATGATTTATCTTGCGTTTTTTCACCAAGAACACATTAGTTTTCGTGTCTTTTTGTGTTTTCGCAGGATTATGGGCTTGATGGATGAAATAGAGAGAGTTGGACCTAAAATGGGCTTCAAGTGGATCAGAAGAGGAAAAACTCAAAGACGAGAACCAATCGGTTGGGAAGATCAGAAAAACCGCTTGGTTGTGCTTTGAACCGATCAGTTGTGCTTTGCACTGATCGATTGAAAGTTTTGGAAGGTTTTTCATTTTTCTCATTTTTAGTGCTTCTCTATTGTACTATAAATATAGGGTTTGTACCTACACCTTAATCATCCTGTTCTGAGTGCGAAAAAACGCTTGTAATACATTTTATATTCTTTTAGAGTTTTATTTTAGTTTTTGTAGTTTATTTGCAATTCAATTATGAGTTTTTCATCTTTATCTTGCTTATCTATAATTATGATTTAGTAATTCTCAGTTGGGTTTTGGGTTTCTAATAGGATGTTTTAGATAAGTATTCATGCATGTTTATTTTGAGAATGATACTTATATTCTTCGCTTAGCTTGTTTATAATGCTTATCTTCAGCGAGAGTATAGACATTGCGTTTTAGATGTTTCTAGAAAACACAAGTTGCTATGAAACAATGGAATCTAGCCGGGGTGAGCAAGGTACCTCACAACGGTTTATAGAATCTTCGTGAATGTATTGATCCTTTGCTAAATGCTTTCTATTAATCTTGATGATAAACGGGAGTTTTTGTTAAGATTGTTTAGCTTAGTAGTTATCATTAAAAAATTAGGTTAACTAATATTAATGGTTGAGTTCGAGAATGGGGCTTAATGCTTTATCGTAATCAGGAATGGTTGTTTGTTTAGAAATCCGTGAGGATTCTCTATCACCTAATATTCTAGTATTGCTTTTAAATTGAATTTATTTAAGTTGTTAGAAAAGAAAAACAATATATTATTTCTTGTCCTACCTAATTTTTAATTACTTTAACCTATATTATATTTGTTTTGGTCATTGTGGAATTAACCTCAAAGTACTACTGCAGTGTAATGTACAGTTGTGGTTTTATAAAGGGTAAAACTTACAAGTAACAAGTTTTTTGCGCCGTTGCCGGGGACCATAAACGAGTGCCTTTGGATTTATAGTTAGAATTTTGTCTAGGATTTTTTTTTGTTTTGTTTTTGAATTTATTAGCTAATAATTTATTCTTTCTCCTTGATGTTTGAAGTTTTTATGCAAAGTAGAAGCAAGGGATCTTCAAATTTGCTACTTCCCGACAAGCACGAGTTAGCAAAAATCGAGCGTTTGGATAGACATAACCAAATTAATAGGAGAATGGAAAACATTGCTAATGTTGCTAGTGCTGTTGAAGGAGCTGGTTTGGACGGAAACGTTTTTGAGAACAGCCATCAACCGATCGGTGTTGGCAACTGGCCAATCAGTTTGGATGATGTTGAAGAAATGATCAATATACTTCAACAATTGAATGGTTACCACAATCAATTGATCGAATTGTTGTTGTTGAGCATGTTGATGCTACCTTGGGGGAATACAACTGTCTAACCGATTCTATTGATATGCTCAAATATAATTGATATGCTCAAATCTAATACCCTAAAGTATCTAAGCAGTCGCTATAGTGTTTTAGGGGTCAATCCACAAGGACTCAAGATAACACTCAATAGATTCAGGAATATGAATTAAGATAAGCCAAATAGATGAAATTAAGAACAGCAAAACAATTAAAACAGGTAGTAATTCAGTGGAGGAAAACGCTAGGCTTAGGGAAACTTGCAGGCAAATCAGAATTATCAAATCAAATCAATTGTCAGGAATAAATTAAGTTCTGCTCTCAAACTTGAAACACAGATGTAAAGTAAACCAACTGTCGTTGTGAAAACTGTCTATGCCTAAACCTAGAATTCCAAATTTCTTTGCAAATTCTAAGAATTTAAACAAGCATTAACGTTCAAGTTCAATTGTTCACAAAATCCCTAAACCAAATTTCTTTGCGAATAGGGCTTTTGCTCACCAAACACTAGATCGGACAATCAATCACACTTTCGTGCCAATCAAACAACCTAGCATCAGATTCTAGTTCGCGAGGCTAGAATCAGCATTAATCTCAAGTCTAGGTGAAAAGCTCTATAGATTTATTCCCTAAAAATCAATTCAGATCTAATAATTCATCAAATACCTTTAAGCAACCCTAATCCTAACAGGGAATCTACTCAGACATGGTGAATGCAATAAACATCATGAATAGAATAGATATCATATAAAATAATGAAATAGAGTAAGAATACAAAGAGGTTCAAGAATTCTTCTCCAAAAACTCAATTGCAGAAATTCTCTATCTCCAGAAATCACCAGGTATCTTTCTGGAGGCTGCAAAACCTAATTATATAGTTAATCAAAACGTTTTGGAGTTATCTCGAAAAATAAGGAAAACTTCTGGATAATCTTCGGGTTTGTTTCTCTGGTCACTGGCATCGATCGATACTGTAAGTGGTATCGATCGATGCAAGGTTCTTTGGTCGTGTTTCTCCCAAATGATTGGTGTCGATCGATGCTCCTCAGTGTCGATCGATGCTGAGCTTGTTCCCGAACAGCTTCAACTCCAGATTGCTTCAAAAGCTTCCAAATCCTCCAATTAGCTCCATATGCGCCTATAACTTGAAAAGAACGTGAAAGACTCTAAAACTAAAGAAAAGACACAACAAAAAGGACTTATATCATGGTTAAAAATGGGTAAAAACCATGATATATCAACTCCCCCAGACTTAGTCTTTGCTTGCCCTCAAGCAAACAGAAAACTAAAAAGAGAAAGAGGTTTGAAAACATGGAGACTCACCTTTTTCTTGAGACATAGTAATAACCCTCTTTCTAAGCTCCCAGTTGTCACCTAAACAATTTCAGATCGGACCACCATGTACTTCTCCTTAGACCATTGTAGTTTCCCATTATCCACTCATTATCTCACATCATCAATCATACTAAATCCTTCATTGTCGTTTCATCACTGATGTTGATATTCAAGAACCTTCTAGGTTCTTCCTCCTGCGATATCATGACTAAGGAACCACCCAGATTTTATACTTTGGTATTGATTTCCTCTCCCCTAGACTTATCTCTTTTTATGTTTCTGATTTTAAATTAAGCTTCGCATACACAAATCAAGGTTCGAGACGCAAGTATTGATGGTGATGGCCACCTAATCCCTGGTTCTCCCCTCTCAAAGTGTCAAAAGTCTTAGGCGAATAATGGGGTATCAGGAAATGTTCCTACCCCTCGCTTCAGACTTTTCTGTGATCATTCCTTATCCAAGTAGAACAATGGGATCACAGGAAGTATTCCTAGCCCTCTACTCGGCGGAAATCATCTCATTTTTTTATGAATTTTATGTATCATTATGTGTTAGGGGAGAGGTCTACCATATATATCAAACACATGGGTTCCTTTGCCAATTATGAATGATGAATCAAGTTTAGTGAATACCAACCTCAGGAGTGAAGTGCAAAATTGGCTCAGGATTTAGAAGAAGTTTGCTGGAGACATGGGTGTTTCCTGGTCAACTGGTTAGCCTTTGGATTTTTCATTAGTCGATCTTAGAGCTGGTTCTGTGACAATGGTTACTCAAAAACAAAGTCAGGACACTGAAATCAAGCAAAAGTTCATAATCTCCAACAAGTTTGACTCAATAAAACAAAAATTTGACTAAAAAAGACTCAATAATGGACTGACTCTAAGAAAAACAAACACAATGTCAGTAATCACCTCCCCCAGACTTAAACAACACTGTCCCCAGTGTTATCTAGCCTAGAGGAAACAAAAGAAAACACAAGAACATAATGGTGAAAAGCTGGCTCGAAAGTACCGTGGGAAATGGATGGGTATCGATCGATACAGAGGGAGTATCGATCGATGCTCGTATCGTAACAGCATAAGACTCCTTTGGCTTTGGTATTGATCGATACTCTAAGGGTGTCGATCGATGCTCTTCGTCTGGACCTGGTTCACGTGAAGACACAAGACAAAAACAAAACGAAAAATCAAAATGAAAACGTATGTACAGACTCACCAGTGGGTTGCCTCCCACCAAGCGCTTGTTTAATGTCTTTAGCTTGACATGCAGAGCAGTCAGGCGTCGGGTGGTTCGTAGAGAGGCAGTGAATGCATCAGTGACAAACGTCTCATCCAAGGTGGTCTGTAAGCGTTAACTGCATGTAGTCTACGAAGGAAGTGAGGAACATCATCAGGGCGGGATGGAAGATTGGGTGGGATACTTTGTTTTACTGCACAGTCATCAAAAGAAACAACAAGCGCTCGACGAGAATCTCGCGACTTGCTTAAGTGCGAAGTAGATGGAGACATATGATTGATGGTATTGGGTGGTTTGGAATTGGAAAAAGAAGGTTCGTACCTTTGCTTTCTCCGAGGTGTTTGGTGTGTGAGAGGTGGGAGTTTCTGGTTGGAATCAGCTGGCGGGCATAATGCTGCGTCGACCGACGCAATGTCTGAAACACGAATCTCACAATTCTTTCTGTAATTTAGCTCTGCAATCCTTGCCTCCAATGTAAAGACATCATTTTCCAGCAGTCTGGCATTAATTTGAGTCTCTTNCAGTTTCGGATCTGACCACCATGTACTTCTCCGTAGACAATCGCAGCTTCCCAGTACGCACTCATTATCTCACAACATCAATCATTCTAAATCCTTCATTGTCGTTTCATCACTGTTGTGGATATTCAGGAACCTTCTAGATTCTTCCTCATGCGATATCGTGACTAAAGAACCACCCAAATTGCATACTTTTGGTGTTGTTTTCCTCTCCTCCAGACTTATTTCTTTTTATGTTCTCTTATTTCTTTTTTTTTTTGAATAGCTTTGCATATACGAATCAAGGTTAGAGACGCGAGTATTAGAGCCTCTTCCTCGAGCCTAGTAGTACTGAAAAGACACTCCTCACTCCAATCCTTAAGTACATCACTCTTTTCAGAGCTCTCTACCAAATCTTCTTGAACAACCAGCTTGCTCATTTGCTCAGTATCATCCAACACTTTGACATACCCAGCAATAATGTCTTGTGAAAGCTCTGTCCATCAATGGTAGATCTCCTCCTTAGCTTGTCCATGTTAAAGCTCATGACTTCATCACCCAAATCAAGCTTTATTTGTCCTTTTCTCACATCAATGATGGCACAAGCTATTGCCAAAAATGATCTTCCCAAAATAAGAGGATCCTGAGGTTCTTCAACATATTCCAAAACCACAAAGTCTGTGGGAAACATACAGCCTTCTATCATTAGTGGAACATCTTCTAAGACACCTTCGGGAAACCTTTTGGATCTATCAGCTAAGATGAGAGAGATCTTTGTTGGAGCGAAATCGGTCATCCCAAGACTTTCAGCAACAGAGAGAGGCATCAGGTTAATGCTAGAGCCAAGATCACAGAGAGAATGAAGGAACCTTTTAGTTGAGATGGAACAGTCTAGTACAAAACTTCCTGGATCAGGTAGCTTCTCTGGAATCCTACTCTGAATCATAGCACTCACATGTTCAGAGATTTTCACCTTCCTCTCTTTCCCTGAGGCTGTCCTTTTCAGGAGAATTTCACTGATGTCCCTTGTGAGCAGTGCTGCTTCCTCAGGACTCACACCATTGGTAACCATCCTCTTAGCATATCTCCTTAGAGCTGGTGAAGTCTTGATAGCATCGATGAACGGGAGTTCAACAACTAACTTCTCTAACATTGTTCTGCATCTGGCCTATTCTATTTCTTTCTTAGACTTGGCAGGAGGTCGAGGGAAAGGAATCTTTGGTACATAGACTCTCCCAACATGTCCTGTAGTCTGCTTCGGGTCGACCTTTGGACTGGTATCGATCGACACAAGGGGGTGTCGATCGATGCCTGTGGTTTTGCAACCGATCCTGTAGAACCTTGAACGGGCAACGATCGATGTTGAGGGGTATCAACTGATACTGGGTGAGTATCGATCGATACTGGGGCAATTCCAGGAATCTCATCGTCGTCATCTGCAGCAAGATCGATGAGGTACTTGGGAGAGTAGGTTTTCTTCAAGCTTGGAGTGACCTCTCTTCCACTTCTCACAGTAATTGCATGAACATGCTCCCTTGGATTCATCGTTTTCCCTGGAAGGAAATTTTCTTGTCTCTTAACTGTTTCTGCAGTTTGAGCGACCTGAGTTTCCAACTTCTTCTGATGGATGTTCAGAGCCTCGATTTTTCCATTCAGATCAGTGTACAAGGCATCCATCTTTCCGTTGAAATCAACAGTCATCTTTTGTTGCCCCTCAAGAATATGTTCAAGCATAGTCTCAACTTTGCTTTCCTGAGTCTTGGGAGGTGGTGTCTGGTAGGATGAATTCCCATAAGTGTGAGTGTACCCACTGTTCTAAATTACTTCTGACCAAAGGAGTTTGCTCCGAAATTTGCAGACTTGAAATCAGATTTGAATCCTCCTCTTTGAGAGTTGTTGGTGAAACCCCGGACGTACGACGAATTTTGAAAACCATTACCACTGATGTAGTTGACATCCTCTGCTTCACCTTCATCGATGTTCTCGACTTCTTCAGCAAAATGCACTGCCTTCTGCTACTTGCCCATTAACAGATTGTGAACCGAATCCAGCTTAGCATGTACCTTAGCAATTTGCAATCCATCTATGTTCGCATTCTGCTTCTGCCTCTCAAAATCCGCATTCTTAGTACTGTTGCTGGATGCTAAATTCTCAATCAACACATAAGCGTCCTCACGATACCTGGTGTTGAAATTTCCATTGCTTGCAGTGTCTAAAGCCATCTGATACCTCCAATCGATCCCTTTGAAGAATATGCCCAACAACTGAACTTGTGAGAAACCGTGGTGAGGGCATTCCCTCGCATCATCATAGAAGTTGTTCAGAAATGCAGTCTTAGTCTCCTCCCAAGTAAGCTGCATCTCCACTAAGAGAGTATGGGAAGAGCTTACAGAAGAGGAACTCATTGGACACTCCATTGTATTTGATACTGGTGACCAAATCTTCGAACCTCTCGATATGGTCCATGGGATGCTCGTGAGAAAAACCATGAAAAGGGTGCTGGCCTACAAGAGTGTAGTATGCAGGCTTCAGCTCAAAGTCATTTCTCTGGAAAGTTGGAATACTAATTGCAGACCGGTTTGCATAGAACTGATCTGGTCTGTTGTACTCCCCAAGCGCTCTCGCACGATTAACCTGAGCATTCCCAACATTTCCACACACAGCAGGTGGGATAACCTCATTAGCTACCGGTGCAGGGGCAATAATGTTTCCTTCTGCATCAAGTCTCTGCCCTTGCACGTCACATAGGTGACCTTCCTGATCCCTCAAAACTCCAGCCTCATCACGAGCGAGCACAATCAGATTGTTCATCTCAGCTTGTTTCTTTTGCTTTCTGATCGTGCGCTCTAATTCAGCTAGCTCTTTGTTAGATAGATTGGTCAACTGCTTGTTCTTGCTCCTTCTGGTCTCTCGATGCTGCATACACCTGAAACACAGAAATCAAATCACGTAAGTGACAGAAATAATAACGAGTATCGAAGGGTATCGATCGATGCTCAACACTTAGTCGAAATTCTAAACCGTAATCTAATGGTGAAATTAGAGTCCCCGGCAGCGGCGCCAAAATTTGATATGCTCAAATATAATACCCTAAAGTATCTAAGCAGTAGCTGTTGTATTCTAGGGGTCGAACCACAAAGACTCAAGATGTTCATTCAATAGATTTCAGAATGTGAATTAAGCTAAGCGAAATAAACGTAATCAAAGGTAACAAAACGAATAAAACTAGGTGATAAATCAATGGGAAAACGCTAGGATTTTGGGAAGTTTGCAGGCAATCAGAATTATCAATCAGACCAAATGTTAGGAATGAAATAATCAAAGGTTTCTGTTTTTTTTGTTTGCAAATAAGGGGTTTAATGTAANTTTTTTTTCATGTGTATTAGTTATTGTTGTTGTTTATGTATGAATTTCAAATCTCAATGTCTTATATTCTATTTTAAATCGATTTTATGAATTTCTGATAATTATTTTTCAACAGACTTCACATTTGCAGTCTACTGTCAAACAAACTAACAGTTTGCATTTGTGTTGTTTCAAATGTTTTTCAGAAATGGTTCAGGTACCTGCTATCTATGGAGAATGGGTGATGAGAGACTGTAAGTGGTATTTTGAGGTGGATAATCCCAAAGGAGGGAGAATGTTTTTCTTGAGTGATTCTTGTACACACCGTGAACTCATTGAGATGGCACTAGCAGACTATGAGCTGGACAAGAACGACTTCATTGAGTTAACTTACTCGTTGCCGAATTCAATGTTGCAACTAACGGACACGGATTGTCCTACACCACCTATGCATGTCTCAAATGATAGACAAGTGCGATCCTTGGTTGAGTTATGTAAAACGCATGTTGTACGCATTTGCGTCTCGGGTCGTTTTGGTATGTGGCAATGAGTTTGCTAGTGAAAGTGTTGACGAATACCTTGAGGATGTAGAAGAGTTTGAAGACGAAGATATGGATATATCTGATGGTGGTGAGGTTAACGTCAACGACGATGGTGATGATGATGATGATGCTGAAGAATCTCATGCTGGTGAGGTTAAAGAAGAATACCTTGAGGATTATACTGTGTATGGGAAAGTTAAGGATGAGGATGGTAGTGAAAATGATGATGATGATAATACGTGTCTTGTTGTGGAATGTGGCTTTGTTAGTGAAGGCCCAAGATCCAACATGACATGGTCAGACGGTATCTATACGACTGAGAGTTTTCCTACAAAGGATACGCTTGTATCCGAGCTGTGGTTGACGGCTATAATGTCGAAATTCACGTTCAAAGTGCATAAGTCTACACAAAAGTTGTTTGTAGCCATCTGCGGTGTGAAAGGATGCAATTGGAGGATTAGAGCGGCTGTGAAAAATGAACCAAAAAGGTTTTGGGTTACCTTGTACAAAGATCATACTTGCAATGTGGCGGACCAAATTTCTCTGCGCAAACGTCATGCTCCAAGATATATTGCTAAACTGTTTTATGATGAATGGGGAACAATCGGTGGAGTAACGCTGAAGATAGTTAGATCTGCAATAAAGAATAAATATGGTATGCAGATGAATTATACCACTTCCTGTAAAGCTTTAATATTTGCACAACACTTGGTGAGGGGAAAAACGGAAGATGGATATGAGCAGCTGCCGCCTTATCTCTATCAAATCGGGCTAGCCAATCTCGGAATTGTCACTGATCTTGTGGTTGATGATCAAAACAGATTCAAATAACTGTTTATGGCTCTTGGAGCCCCTATTACCGGTTTTCAGTTTTTGAGAAGAGTTATGGTGGTGGATGGGTGTCATCTACCGGGGAAGTATGTTGGAGTTATGCTAGTGGCTTGCGGCCAGGACGGGAATTTCTAAATATTCCGGTTAACTTTTGCTATTGTAGTGAAAATGATGAATCATGGCAATGGTTTTTCACCAAGTTGAGTGGATGTGTCTCTGATCAATTTCCTTTGGTCATAGTGTCTGACAGGCACGCCTCAATTAAGAATTCCATTGAAACTGTTATGTCATGGGCAACAAGAGGGATATGTTATTATCACCTACAGAATAACATAATCACGAAGTACAAGGGAAAGTAATTTATGTACTTGGTGAGAGGGGCTGCGTATGCATATACGCATTATAATTTTAACAGATACATGGACGCCTTACGTGAGACAAAGCCCGATCTTGCAGCTTACTTGGAGAACGCAGATGTGAAACTATGGGCCCGCGTTCACTTTCCAGGAGAACGATACAACATACAAACGAGCAACATTGCTGAATCGATAAACTCCGCACTTAAGTCAGCTCGAGGATTTCCCATACCCTTTCTTTTGGAATTCATACGAGAGAAGCTAGGAAGATGGTTTTTTAAAAGGCGAGAAGACGCTATCATTCTCACAACCAAACATAGCAAGGGAGTTGAATATTTGCTAACTATTCGTCAGCATTATGCTGACCAGATATTTGTCGAACGCATAGACGGTTAGCGATTTAACGTGACGAGAGGACATAGAGATTGTATCATTGATTTCCAACATCGAACATGTGGATGTGGAGTGTATGATGTTGAGAAAATACCTTGCTCGCATGCTATTGCTGCTGCTCCTGAGCTTAAAATGGATGTTGTCGCCCACGTATGCCCGTCATACACAAAGGAATATTTGTATTCGACGTATGCAAGCAACATTTTCCCCAAAACCGTCGATATCAAAGAGCCCGAGTTTGCCAAGGTTTTCCCTCCAATCATCCGGCGTCCTCCTAGAAGGCAGAAGAAGTCAAGGTGGCAAACGTGGCTTGAAACCGCCAGAAAGACTACACCAAAACCGCGGAAGGCTCACAAGCAATATAGTTGTTCAAAATGCAGGCAATCTGGACATACTCGCGCTAACTGTGTAAGTTAAAATCATTGTTTTGAAGGGGCTCTGTTTTAAGGGGACTCTGTTTGTGAGGGGACTTTGTTTTTAAGGGGACTCTGTTTTGTTTTTTTTTTTGTTACGTAGAGTTTCAAGGTTGAAGGAAAGTAAAATTCTGCTCTTGAAGTCTCCCATAGAAGTCAGTTCAGGACGCATACGAAGTCTTCAGAAGAAGTCTGTACTTGAAGTCTCCCGTAGAAGTCTATAACTAGATGTTCAGGACGCAGATGAAGTCTCCTGTGGAAGTCTGTAGATGAAGTCTTCCATTGAAGTCTAAAACTAGGGTTCTGTACGAAGATGAAGTCTAAAATTTTTTTTACTTATATAATTATGCTTTTTATACTTTTGCTGTCTAAAACTTTTTGTATTTTTGCGGTTCTAATTTATCGAGTATTGCGGTTTTAATTATATGACCAGTTCTTTTTGTATTTTTACGAAGATGAAGTCTAAAACTTTTTTACTTATATAAAAGTAATTAAGGATAATTAACATAAATAAATTAAAGGTTCCGAACCATAATTAACATAAAAAGGTTTGAAGATA